>BGPR01015839.1:11527-35853 GCA_013235015.1 Araneus ventricosus | reverse complement strand
TTTTTTCGTTCGTTCGAATGTTTGCTCTGTAGTTTAGTTGTTTAAACATCTTTAAATTTATCGAAGGCATTGGTTGCAAGATATTGAATTTTCATTCAAGTCTAAAGTTATATTTTTGGAACGTTTATACTACTCCTGGAATTCAATTAACCCTTTCCTGCCTAGTGATGTCATTTGGCTTTACGGGAGTATTTACGATTTTAATATTTAGCATATGTTATCACCTGCATATATCCTTACATGTTACAAGATGGTAAAATTATCGGGAGAAAAACGTATCATGCAAAAACTATGTCATTAAGTATATGCATTTATTACTTATTTAATAAATTATATTGCATAATTAAAAAATCCTATTATTTATAAATTTTTAATCTTTTAATTTTTTGCTAACAAATAATAATTTGGGCTGGGAAGTGATAAAGAGGATACAGTACAAATAACCAAGAGTAAAAAAGAAAAAAAAATACTTTAGATGTTTCGGGATCAGAAACCCCTTATTTTATTGGTGAAGATTTAGATAAGGTATTGATTTATCTATGGAGCTCATAGAAATTCTTCACATTTCATGAATCAACACGCGTTTCTCCTCTCCAATACCTGTTGACATTCTGAGGCCGTGCAACATTTTTCTCTTCGAAAAAGGAGGCGCAAATGCTGGTACAGGTTTCTTGGATTATAATAATTTAATTTGCAGACAATTTTTAAAGCAAAAAGTCACAAATTCCAATGTGTGAAGAAGTATGCTTATATTACTCAATCACAATAGGGCATCAACTATACGCAAGATTGCAGAGTTCACTAGGCTTCACCACGTTCATATCCCGACCAACTCTAAAACTTAACTTTTATAGTCTGACGATGTAAGGGATAGAACTTTCTAGAAATTTGCTCGTATCTAAAGAACCAAGCTTTGCCGAGCCTCTACACATCGCGCTTCCCAAACAAATATTTTGTCGTCAAAAATGCCGCCAAATTTTACAACTTGCCGAAACAATATGCATATTTTAAGATCTAACATAATACTCGGAGAATTGAGTGAATTGCTAATGACTACATAAAATAAACTTTGCTCATCATACCGAATTAATATTAAATCAAGAAATAGTTGAGTAATTCCCAGAAATTAAACATACCCTACGAAAAGAATAGTAATGCTAATTTAGCAATTCTAATCTGAAACTGTTGCAACCCAAAAAAATTAGACACTTTGTAGTTGTGATCCATAAATAAAACTAAATTAAAAGTATAAATTGTATTTAAATCAGGAATAATAAAAAACAGAACATTTTGGATACTTGCTAATAAAAGTGTTTAAAATATGTGTGTATACATGTATATGTGTGTATTATTTGTATTCAGATTTTTTTTTTTTTTTTGAAAATAAGGCGGGATTTAATAAACTTTGGTTTTCAGAATTTTGGGAACAGGAACGCAAATCCCCAATTAATTATAAAATAGTGCTGCAAAAAGGCAAGTTTAGAATACTTTATAATGCTTTTAAAGTTTCCATCTCTATCACTTTTGAATTTTATATGAATTTAAGAAATTTTGACCAGGAGCAAGTAAAATTATTTGCTTCATATATCTTTATCGCATGCTCAATCGATATCTTTTATTTGAACAAAAAACAGGAAAACAAATACACCTAACAATCGATTGCTTAAGTTAATAAAACATTTATTTATGAGACATTTCTGGGAATACGTAAAAAGTGATGAAAAATTTATCGCGGAAACACTGCATTGAACTGAGTAAAAGACAAAAAAAAATTCAAAAGATTTAAAAATGTAAATTTCATAGTAGGGAGGATACAGTATTTTTTCATTTTACATTTCTTGTTAGCTTGCTCCTTTTCTTCTTAAAAGGTTAGACTAAAGAGTTTAAAAATATGCACAGAATAGAAAAAATGAAAAACAAACAATTTATTTCCCGAATACGTTAAGACTTCCTAGGGTAGAAAGTGTGTGCGCTGGTATAAGATTAAGTTAAGATAAGATTTTTTATTTAAATAACAGGGCAAACAATAATCAGACCTCAGTTTCAGAATATGCAGAAAAGCCTTCAAAAAGAGTAAACCAATACAGAAAAAATTTGTTCCTATTCCAAAAAATGGGTTTAAAAAATTATCTTCTCAAGAATAAAAGATGACACTATCTACGACGAAGAAGGTTACTACAATAGGGTGAGCCGAAAAAAAATCAAAATTATTTTTCGCGTCGCTTTACCTCGGAAAAGTTGCTAATGGGTGAGAAATTAAACGAGGAAAAAAGTAAGGTAATTGATTAATATCTTATTCTAAATTCTAACTCTACAATTCCGGATTCTTATTCTGTTTTCGAAGCCCTCACAATATCGATTTCCGAATTATTTTTATTTCTATCTTCCATTGAAACTTCATCCCGCACCAAAACTAAAACTGAAACAATAGGAAAGAAAATGTCAAAATCCATTACCTAGCGCAACATAAATCATCAATAACGTATGTCGTAGGCTTTTACCTTCAGGTTCTCCAGGGTAGATTCGCGGTTTTGGAGATAAAACTGCAGCATGTTCTGTCCCCCCCCCATCTCTTATTCCCAGTAGTTGTGCAACATAAAAGACGTGACAGCTCAGAAATATATTGATTGTGATCTTTATGAGAATTCAGGGAACACTCTTTTTCTCTATCCTGGAACTGAAATCATTGGGGTGCGACGGAGTTAATGCATCTCTCTGTTCTGACGGGGTTCGTCAAGCCGTTGAATATCGATGAAGCCTGTCTTACATTTTTTAATTATCTATCTCCTTTATAATTTGACTTTAATTCATTTTTTTGTGTTGCCGCAAAAGTTGCGATGATATCGACATTTGGATTTTAGATTTTGAGAGTTTATTTTTCAGTCAAAATTTTATAGGTGTGGAGAAACTGCTTTAAATATCTTTTATTCAGTAAAATGATGAAGCATGATAACTCAGGAATGTTGCAAGGCATGCACAGTATTGTGTCTTGGATTTCTATCCATATATACCCTAGGTCTATTACATATTTATGCCTATCTTACATTCAATAAAATCATCCAAATCTCATCTTAATTCAGAAATATATCAATATGTGTAGCATTGTGTTTTTGTAGGTCTATTACATATATGAAAATATGTTTTTCTTGAATTCTATGAAATCATCGACGTCTCGGTAGACAAATACTGAAAAATGGTACCAGAAACGAATGGATAATTTTTTGAAATAAATCTAGGGGAAGCTGCAGCTCTGCCACACCGACACAGGACCAATGATTAGAGTAAAAATAGAAACTATTGTTATTATTTTTTAGAATTTTGAGTACACAATTTATATTTGACTTATGGTTTCATTTTAATCGGATTTCAAATATGAAACAATGCCGCTTGTCCATACAAGTTTATATACCGGGTGTCCGCACTGAACATGATCGAATGGCTTATTTATAAACCCTTAGAGATGAGCAAATATTTTCAGCTCAAAAAATGCTTTAAATGTTGTAAAGATTATATTTCATGTTTTTTGAGTCAATAAAAGAACTGCCGAAAAAAATTTCGAAGTCTTATTTTTTAATAGTCCTTAAAGATTTATTCAAAAGAGTTTAGACAAACGAGTTCCACTCTGTAGCACAAAAACTCACCGAGTGATGGAGATTTGAATATAATAATTTGAAACTAAACAACAGGCGTGATGAGCACGCTCTGTGATTTGGTTGGAGGATCTTCGTTGAGGCGGCAGTTGTTATGTCTAAAATCGTCAAAAAACAGCAATATTAAAGCATCATAGCTCAGATAGTTTTATTCGCAGAGGAGTGGAACTTTCTGTGTTTACAATGTGAGTGTATACAATAATATTTTGTTAAATATTGCTAATACAACAGTGGAATTGTCTAAAAGTTTAGACTTCGTTAATCTTTCAGCACTACTTTTATGTACTCAGAAAGCATAAAATATAATTTTTTACGTCATTTAAAGAACTTTTGTAACAGTGAGTAAATGTCTATCTCTAAAGGCTTAGAAGTTATTCATTGGGCCACGTTATATCTTCTTGATTTCAAATTCCATAGCCTATAATCAATTAAAAAGGTATAAAAATTACAAAAAAGAACAAAAGTTTTCATTTTCTCGGAATGTCTCCGAGGCAATGTTTTTTCAAAAAACGTAGGAAAAGTCTGAGTCATCTACCTTTCTCTCTGTTGTATTAAAAAAGCAAATGACTAAAGGATTCTGTACAAATAGAATGGATTTTTTTTACTGGGTGACTTATCGGCAAGTGGCAGTCCGCAAGGAAAAAACCACTATTAATTAGGTTGAAAGGAAATGTTGTCATAGAAAAAAGGAATCAAGAGATAAATTCATCATCCGATCACTAAGTCTGAGAGTTTTCTGCTCTCTAATTCAGAACATCGTCATAAATTGATTCGACTTGAATTGTAAATAAATACTCGTGCAACAAATACTTTTGCAATGAGGAAAATATATAAAGGTATCCGTCGATATAATATTTCTGTCTGATATGCATTTTAGGAAAAAAATAGGATAATTATGAAAAATTCGGAAACTTCGTTCAACACCTCAACCAGCTACTCTGTCTCTCCTTGACTTCTCAAACGAAGTGAGCCAGGGAACACAAAACATCGTAAATTAAGCAGTGGATTAAACGACCAAAGAATCGTAAAAGAAGCCGAAACTCATAAAGCTGCTGCCGGCTGTAGTAAATTTCAGAAGCTGTGGGCCAACAGGGCGAATAGTTTCCCTTTCTGCAAACGCCAGATGAATCGAGAATCTGGCAACGAATAATGAAAGCTATAAAGAAATTGACCGCAACCATACTTTGTAGACGTAATCGTTAATTGAAAAATTACGACTACTGATCGTTTGTTTGTTAATATTAATTGGGGAAGGACTGTAGTTCTATGAAAATTTCCCTTATATGAGTCGATGATTAATTCTGTTTGATGTATCTCTTAAAATTAATGTGAATGATGAACATATAAAGGAAACGGACACACTTGAATAAGGAATATTTTTATATTATAATTTTTGATTATTAGAAAGTGGTAAATTTTAACTTCGGTTTCTTTGATGAAATAATTGAAAATGATTCATTCTTTGAAAATGATTCATTATAGCTTTCAGTATGTAGGCATTTAATGAAGACAAAGACTAATACTGACGAGATACTACAAATAAGATAATGTTTATCGGAACAAGAGCAGTGGGAAGAAATGTATGATATAGTAGGTTTAGGCAAGACATATTTGAGGAACATGAATTAGTGGAAGAGAATTTTTGTTCTGCCCCTGTGTATGCTTTTAACATGAAATTGTCAAAACCATTGTAGTCCCATGTGTTCCTTAATAAAATATTATCGCTGCACTCGGGTGGCTGAAGCAGACTTTTCTAGACATTCTTCAGGCGAAACACAATAGTAAATCAGTTTCCGCTAATTGTCACCCATAAGAGGAAACAATCCCGACATATTGGAGCTGAAATCATGCTACAACATGTAAATTGATAAACTGAAGATTATATCTAGAAGGTACTAAGAACTTCTTCAACAAAACCAAGAGTCATGATAACTCTTTCGCCAGGTGTCAAACATTCTTCGCCGACAATGAAAAGAAACATTTATGTCATATATGCCAATACTACCCCCATCCTTCCTCATACTATCCCCCTGCTTTATGACAGTGTGAGCTGAAAAATGTTAATTTGAAGCATTTATAACTGCAACCTCAAAATTCGTCAAACTCACTCCCAAACCTAAATCTAAGTTGCTTTTAAATGCTCTTTAGATGAATTTGCTTCGATTTCTCAAGGTTCATTTTTAACACTCAGATTCCGGGTAAGTGCATTGCCACTGGCACTGAAAAGAATATTTAAGTCAAGAAGTCCACTGGCGCACCTCTTTCACCAGTAGAATATTTTAATTTATTTTATTATTGCACATTACCTACTCTTCGTGCGCCCGAAATGTACAATACGAGGCTTACAAAAGTAAGTATACTAAAGAATTTAGTTTTTGAAAGACGATTCTTTAAGCAAAAAATTGAAATAAAAGTAAAGATAATTAAAAGAAGAAGAAAACAAGCAAATAATGCAAAATAATGAAATGAAGTAGATAATAAAAAAGAAAAAATAATAAAATAACAATAATAATAAATCGTACTGAATTTCATCGAGAAATGAAAATTTAAAATTTCAGTAATCAAAATTATACAGAAGTAAAAGGTACAAAATACCTTTTGGGGAAAAAAGGAAAGAAAAAATATATATCTAAAAAATTTGTTAAATGGGAAGGATACATTTAAAAAACATCAGAGAAGAAGGAAACAAACATCATTATAATAATATTGAGAAGAAAGGCTTTACTACAGGTGCAGAATTTTTTGTAATCAATAGAAGAACATTATTTACAATTACAAGTGTGAAAAAATTCTCTAAGCAGTTTGAAAGAAGTCTTTGAGTTAATAAATAAAATCAGGGAGACAGTCCAATCCTTTTCTAAAATGCCAAGTCCTTGCTGTAAAACTTTCCGGCAATTCTGGAAATGAGGAACAGAAAAATAATATGCTCTAAGATTTCAATTTGTCTTGCAGAACAGTCACGCATGTCACTAGTCTGTCGATGGAACCTATTTAAATATTCTTCAAAATTACCATACCCAGTAAGGAGCTTAGTCACTTTTAAAGAGCAGAAATAATGAATTTTGTTCTAGCCGCTATTTCAGCGTTGAAAAAAACTCTTTTGTATGGCTGGCTTTTTATAAAGAAGGATACTAATCTTCCCACTGGCCAGGAGCTTCTGATTAGTGAGACTTTTCCAATGACATAAAGGAATTCCGTAGTTTATGTCAATTGGCAAAGGCCAGCTAGCATCATCTTGCATTTTTGGGAAATGTAATTGATTTTTCATTTCCACTTCCGCTTTTAATCTATAATTAATCCAAGGTCAAAATCAAGTGGTTTCCCGGACAGTATTAATGGTGAAATCGTGTTCAAATAATAGCCTTTAACAGTCACCATCGCCTTGCTTTTTGTAGGAGCGAAACAAAGCTTGTAGCTAACCAGTAGAATATGTCACATTTCTCTTTCATCCTCCTTCGAAGACACACGAACGTAACTATACGCTGGAACAACTGTTTTATAGCCACCAATTTTATTTTAATGCCACGAATCTTTTCATTTTTTTTCATAAAGGGCACATTTACGTCTTGCGTCTCTTTGCAGAAAAAGTTACATTTGAAAATTGTGATTTTAGTTGACTCCTTACTGCCTAATAACATGCATACGTTAATAATTTTCAATGATGCATTTATGCACAGTTGCTGCCAATTTCTTCTTTATTGTTTGCAAAACGAGCTTATTAAAGATGCCACTAATCGGAAGAAGTTTTTATAAATAAAAAGAAATAAAGACATTAATTTATGCTTTCCGTACCAAAGTATCAGATCGAAACCGTCAACTTTTAGATAACAAGTTGCTTCAAAAACTCCGAGACATTCCCAGGGTCAAAAATAAAAAGCTGACCAAGGGGACAAACCATAAGCTTTGCAAAGCATGCGGTGAATGGAATGAAACACAAGTCGTAAAATAAGCAGAAGCACGTGGAGAAGCCAACATATATAGTTAATTATAAAATCTGTGGTTCCGACAACATAATAAGGAATAATTTTTAAGAAATTTCTAATTTTTCAGAAACCGGATTTATCGTAAAACTGGCAAATAAAAGAACTCGCACATAGAAATGGATCGTGAATGTATTTCCCCGACGTCATCATTCATTGAATTATTGAGATTGTCTCATTGTGGGTTTAAGCGATTGTTGTTGCAGAATAAGTACGAACTTCAGTTAGAAATGGTGAAGTTTTATAAGAATTTAAAATTCGCCAACCTCAGAATAAAGATTTTGTTTTTTACGTATTAATAATAAAAGATATGATGTATTTTCGACGTAATACAATTAAAACAATTGTAAGTTGTTTAATAAAAAGAGGATTGATTTAATTGCGGTTGGCTCGAACTCAAACTACATAATTCGTATTTTGAAACGATGAAACATTTTAATATTAAATTCTATGGACATTTTACGACTTACAGTGGTAAAAATGAGTAACTTCTTTTGAGAAACATTTCCGTACTAAAGCATTTTCAAATTATATTTTATGTTTTTGTTTTCATGATATTAAACATTATTTTAACAGAATATTGTTTGGTTAGCACTTCTTAACAGAATTGTCCTCTTTCCTCTCCGAGTATGAAATTCCCGAGTAATTTAACCCTCTGTCGGGGTCAATCAGCTTGACAGGCACAGCTGATCCTCATTTACCCAACCTCACTTCCAGGAAGGAAAGTAGTCTGCTTTCTTTACCAGAAAGGAAAGAATTTCTTAGAATTTAAAAGGGAAAAAATTACTGGTTTTAGTCTTTGAGAGCTATATTTGTTCTTTGCTCGCTGAAGGTAAGATGAATACTTTTTCTTTGATTAATGTTCTGTTACTATTATGGCGTTTAAATTTTGGATGGCTATTGATTTTTTTCTTTACATCTTTCGAAATAAATTTTATTGGCATTCTTGTTTTACTGTATAAAAAATTTTGCAATCAATCAGTGCGGTTACGGTTTTACTGCTTACGCGCATCTTTTTCTAAATTGCGGATAACACTTTTCAGATGGTGTTTTGAAATGCACTTGATAAGAATATTTTAGAAGATACAAAATCTACATAGATGAGCAATATAAATAACTGTCGGTCTTACTAATACTTACGTGATTTAACATTTTAGTCATACAATTAATTCTATTTAAAACAATTAGACGGTTATACAGGGACTTATCTTTAAACCGTGATCACGCATCGTCCTCATGCAGGTTTGCTACAACACTGATTGGACGCTCGACCCGCAACGAATTTAACAAGCACACTAGATCTGGGTAAAGGGGGATCTCTGTTAGAGTCGCAACAAAACCCGGATGCTATGCTCTGAAATCCGGCACTCTTCAAGCCACTGCGGCTCGGCTTTGCCATAACTCTTTTTTTTTCTCTACTTCCTAATTGCATGACTCTATTTTGGCGGGGGGATATCTAATTTCAGAAGAAAATACTCCATGATATTTAAAATATAATGTTTTATTCTGAGTAAAAGACCAGCTGCTCAATACTAGACATTAGTCATTTATCCTTCCTCCAAACCATAAAATATCTGCTTTATTTTTAATATTCCTGTATATATGTATTTTTAATTTTGATTTTCTGAGTCTAATGTGAATTTCGTTGTCAAAGGATTGTTTTCTAAAATAATTATGATTGTATTTGCAGAGGAAGGACATGTATATAATTGGCTTCTATTTTACTTTGAATCGTTAATTGTTTAATAAAAATATGCAAATCTTGAATATAAGGGGATGCTCCCATTGATGAGCTATATTCCTTGGCATTCCTTCCCTTTTTGTCTCGATTTTTTGTATTCTTTTTGTTTCTGGTTTTCGAGTGTTGATTTTTACTACACTACTTTTGCCGAAACTGAAATAAGCTGCAAAGTTTTTGCTGTATAATAAATGATTCTTTATCGGAAGAACCATCTGCTATTTTACGTGCAATCTAGTTATAAAATGCTATATAAAAATTAGAAGAAAAGGCATTCAAAGCTGGAAAACATACCAATACTAATGTTCAGAAAATACATTTGAGTAACCATACTAATAATACATATATATTTAAATTTCTGGTAGGTCAGTGATTTCGATACGTCAGTGACAAAAAACATTACACCTTAATTTAACATAAAATGATCCAACAATTAGTTTATAAATTTTCCTTAGAGATGCACTTGGGAATTTCAAATAAAAAATAAATAGAAATAAAGAATCATTTAGCTACATTTCAATTCACATTATAATCCGACGGATAGAAGAGTTCTGCTCTATCTTTAAACTCCCATCTCTTAAATAAACAAAAAGCCTTTTAAAATGATCAGAGAACGAAGCTAGGGTCTAACGTAAATTGGTATTATTTCCCGATGGCAAAATTCTTCTCATATCTTTTATTGATGCAATGTAGGAGAAGATAAAAAAAATTTCAAGAATTAAAAATATCCTTTGCAATTTTTTGCTTGAAAAGAAGAAAAAGTGCAAGATAACCTTCAAGTGTTTATACCTTAATCCGGGAAGACGCACGCTATGAAGAGTAAGCGAAGACGCAGAAGGAGGGGTGTGACACACCTAATTATTATTTTTTTAAGCAAAACTTGCATCATTTTAATACTATATCTGTTCCAAATGACCCATGCAAACAGTTCTACTTATACATAAACGAATTTTTAAACGAAAAATTTAGCAAATAATACATTATACTATTCTGCGTATTGTTAACAAATAAGAAAAGTGTATTTCTTGCACAAAATTTTCAACATTTTAATAGTAAATAATCGTGAATACTATACAGCTATATATATATATATATAAATCCAAATATAACTTGTATATAATCATACAGAAATAAAGTAAGCAAAACATATCAAGAATCAAATCCTATACTAAAAAGTCATTATTTGAACAATACATCAATTTTAAATAAAATCTAAAAAATTTAAAATACTAAAGATAGCATGAACAAAAAAAATCAAGTTTAAGCATTTATATATCAACAAGTAAAAAACTATGTTGTTATCAAAAGTATTGAAATAGGCAATCCAAGTAAATGGAGTTTTCAACAATTAATATAGCAGGTTGGCTGTGGACAAGCTTTAGCAAGCTTTTATATATATATATCCGAGTAAAGATAAAAATGCGAATAGTAACAGATGGAAAAATATATATAAATATATCACATACACAATGAATGCGCTGAAAGCTGCAATTCCAAAAGCGCTGTGGTAGATAGAGTATAAATTGTAAAATGACAAAATATAAAAGTGAAATGAAAAACGCAATTAAAGCACAATAACGTTTCTTCAGGGGATGAAGTTATTGTGAATTGCTAAATATAAAAAGTTGACATTTTCTTGCAATCAGTTACCCCGTAAGGCCCGATTCTCATCCCTAATGCCAAACACTGATTTTCATCCCTAATGCCAAACCAAACCAAAAAACAGAGAGAGGAGTTTTGAATAATTGAAACAGAAGTACGATGTGATAACATTAAAGAAAAGTAAGAATAAATATTTTACGTACCAGAAGGGCGGATGTTGACGTGGCATTGTTTGCGGAGGGTCACGGTACAGACTGTTATTGAAGGGATGTGAACAGGGTATCCAGTAACAGCTTTCGCGCTTAACTTTGGCTGTTGCGAAGATTATGCTTCGCGTCGACATCTCTCTGATAAGCAATCCTTTACTTACAACTTAAATCCATTAATCAGAGGTTCGTAAAGTGAGGGGGGAATTTTATTAATGTTGAAGCTATTTCTTAAGTGCATGATTTGCTTTTTGGCAGAATTAGTGTTATTTCAAATTTTGTTGATTCTTATAAGTTGATTGATAATTGTGTTGTGTAGATTTTATATGAGATATTAGAGTTCCAAAAAATAAATTTATTGACGTTAAATTTGAATTCGTTTCTTTTGTCGTGAATTCCAATTTTTAAGTCGTTTTTGTGGTCTGAGCATAAATCAAGAAAGATCGATGGAGATTGATTTTTGCTCGTTTTAATTAGTTTGAGTTCTTCTGGGTAGATGGTATTGCAAATAGAGCTGAAATCTTGAAAATTAAAAATTATAATATGGTCAATAAATCGGAAGGCAGAGTCGAGGTTTGAAATGAAATTTCTTTCCAAGAAATGAAGAAAGAGGTTGGCTAGTAAAGATGAGAAATTTGTTCCTTGTGGGATGCCTTTTATTTGTTGGAAAATATTTTCTATGTTAAAGATAATTTATTGACTATGCAGTTGTTGATGATATCTTCCCGGAAAATTAGTGGGATTTTAATAAGATTTTTAAGACCATAGAAGTAGTTCATTAATACCTGTTGTAATTTATTTATTGGAATACTTGTGGAAAGATCTTGAAAGTCTTAGGTTTCTATTGTATCAATTTTGTTATTATTGAGGAATTCATTTACTTGGCCGTTGTTTTTGATAATCCAGGTGAAATTTTCTTGCTCAATATGATTTAGGATGATAATAAGATGTTTTGAAAAAATGGTTCTAGGTTTGTTGATGTAGGTGTTTGTGCCGCAGGTAATATATCTGAATTTAATTAGCTGTGTATGAAATTTTGGATATATAACAATATATGGTAGATTATTATTTGCATTGTGGCATTTAATTTTTTGTTAAGAGCTAAAATTTTTTCTTAATGGTGATAATATTTGATTTATTTTGTTTGTAAATTTCTGATAATTTTAATTCCTTGTCTAAAATTTCGAGATAGAATTTTTTGCAGATAATTGCAAAGTTGCCGGCCGCTTTATCAATAGGAGTTATGATGAATTGTTCTTGCAGTGCGTTGTTCTTGCAGTTGATACTATCCTTGATATTTCGGTAGTCATATTTTTCGTAATTAAGATTGTCTTTTTTGTAATTGTTTTTTATGAACTTATGAATTGTTTTCATACTCTTTCATTTTACGATTTATGCTCTCTATCTTATATTTATGAATATATATACATAAATAGCTTTTTGGATAACCATCTTATTTGTCTGTAATCTTCCTCCTGATCTCCCTGTGAGAAGATTTCTCACGTCCAGATTAAAATAAAAAGAGTATTTATTAATTCATCATGAGTTTACATGTTCCTATATGAGCATACTTTTCTTTATCTAGGACTGTGCTTCAATATGAAATGTTTCTTCTGGCAACGAGCTAAAAATAGCAGCCACTATGGAAAATTCCGTTTATCCTTCTTCAATAGCCAGTCGTCTCGTCCTCTTTAAATGTCTATCAGCACGAAAGTTATCGCGCCTCTGTTTCATTCAAAATAAAACAAAACACAGAGCTCCGTAATTAAATTCCGCTTATTAAGACGGTCCTAGAGATGGTTCTTTGGCTCCAGACGAAATGAAATTTCACTAGAATGTAGTACAAGTCATAAATTGTGTAGGAAATATAAATGTGCAGCTAAACGGTATTTTGAACTTAATAAGACTTCCTGTTCAAAACTTAATTTAGGAAGCGTTTTTAGTTAAGCTGAAATAGAAAAAATGAACTATTAAATTTTTTTCAGTAATAAATGAAATCTGCGAAAGTCACTTAGATAATGGCACACTGCCACTTCTGATGAAGATTTTAAATATTAATCGATTTCTCTTTATTTTCTTCTTCTCTTCTTTTGTTTCCGCAGAGAGCATTCCGTGTGCTACACACTACTGAAATTTTGTTTCGTTTGGAGCCGTGGAACCGGCTCTAGATCCTACCAAATAGGCGAATTTTAAATAGGACACCCTGTAAGGGCTTTCAACCCTCATATGTGACTTTCATTACATGAATTTATTTTTACAAACACGATTAGACTTAAAAATAAATTTCACAATAAACACGATAAAAGACTGCCAATTCTTAAGTTAATTTCTTCACACCATCACCAACATCCATTCATCCTATTGATGAATGTGTTAAATTATAACCTATCTATACGAATTCTTTCTAACTACATCCACCCCAAACAACCACATATCTGCACAAAATGCGTGTACATCGGAGAAAAACGATGCTTTTTTATCCATTCCATATACCTATACAATTTCCGGGCAATTCCAACATTTTGTTTTCCCAGTTGATTTCATTCTATCTTCCAGCTCATTCGAACTGAGGTGGATATCTATGAACCCTGGTAATGGACTTGGACTAAACTGAGCGAAAGGGATGACAGATCGCGCTATTTGAGTGGAGGAACACCTGTCGATACTCTCACCTTTCAGCAAACACATAGCCGAGTTTTTACTGACACACTGAATTGTTGTTTTACTAATATTTTCCCGTTTCGTGGTTGGACAATTCATGCAGGGACGTTAATAAATCATTTAAGTTAGTTGGGTGATAGTTGATGGATTCGGACCCATCCATATGTACTTTTTCGTAGAGTTGATAGCATAATTTTACTAATGAATTTGACTGTTTTCTAAAGAGGATGCATTTTCCCTATTGTGTGTGATGATAGAATTTTCAATATTTCTTCTGTATATGTGACAGGAAAGGCTAAATTAACCCAAGGTTCGTAGGTTACTTTGAATATCATCCAACGATATAGCTTGATCAAAGACAGTAGGAAATATTAAGAATTATGTAAACAAATTCTAAATTTCTCATTCCATAATAATTGCAACTGACAAAAACTTCTTGTTATGCAATATTTTAGTTTAATAAATTGCCTCCATAGAAGCCTAAAAGATTATCTTCTCGTGCGTTTTCGAGTTTTAGAATCCGAAATTTCGGATAATCCAAAAATCTTTTTATTTTTTAAAAACTTTTACTGGAATATGACGGGAAAATAACTATTATCAATCAGAAACAAAGCTAATGTTTACTCTTAATATAAAAGAAGTCTTTTAATTCGACTCTAAGAAAGAATACAGAACCTTAATTAGCTGTTAAAAAAATCAAATATCTCTCTTTATACCCTCAACTTGTTTGCCACTGTACCGAGTGAATCGCAGCTGGCTCTTTCAGCACTCTTTCAAAGAGCACCCAAAGTCTCTACTGCATTTGGAATAACAAGATTAGTTCACAGAATTTCCCGGAATGCGAACAGAGGTCAGCCACAATTATTTCTTAACTCCGAGGATCTACTGCATTTTACTTAAATGTAAAAAATTGAATAAATCGAACTTATTCAAAAATTTCAATTTGGATGATAAAATTTGATAACAAGATTTATTTATTTAAAAAGTTAATTTCAGGAGTATAGCATTCAATAAAATATTATTTGTTATTTTTGAAGTATATGTTTCTACAGAATAAAGCGAAAGTAACAATAATAGGACAATTATGAATATGGGAACTAATAAAAGAGAGTAATAGACCATAATCTTTTCTTCCATAAAAATTCGAGACATATTGTTTCGTTAATAAAGATTTACCACCTAATTCATAGTGATTATTACTAACATTTTAAAATAGTCATAAGATGCTTATGTGTCTTCTAATTTCATCTCTTTCGATCAAGAGATGTAGTTTGATCTTATAAGCTTTGATAAAAAAAAGAAGAAAACAAACACAACGATATTGATAACTAGAACCTATCTGGGCATATTACTGAGAAGATATTTTTCAAATACTAGGGGGCTCTGCCATCTGCTCGCTAAGGCTCGCCAACCGAAGACACTGTGTGTCCTAGAAGTTATTCTAAAATCTTCACATATATATATATATATATGAACCAGCTTTATTTTACTTCTGATGCTTTAACTTAAATCAGTACAGAATAAAATTTTTTAACCTCAAAAAAGATATTTTTCTTCAAATAAAACTTACAAAGTAAAGCTGATTACCTTTTAATGCTTTCACCTTAATAAAGAAGGAATAAAATTTTTTGGCCCTCAAAAGGGCCGTTTTTTATATAGTGAAAGCATCAGGAACCTCCCCCATAAACACAATTAAATATTTCACATTTTCGAGCTATCAGAGAAACAGATTCAAAAGATTGTGCTGTATGAAAGCAGGTATTTACATATTCAATAAATTTCTATATATAAAATTATATACAACATTGAAACAAATTAAAAATGTAAAGCAAAAAAAAATACATTTGACAATCAACCACAGAAAACTTTCTCATAAACACAGTTAAATATTTCACATTTTGGAGCTACCACAGAAACAGATTCAGAAGATCGTGCTTTACGAAAACATAAATTGTACGAAAGCAGGTATATACATATTCAATACATTCAAATATAAAATAATATACAACATTGAAGATTGTGCTCTACAAAAAAATTTATCAAAGCAGGTATGTTCAATCCACTCAGATATAAAATAATATACAACATTGAAACAAATTAAAAATGTAATGCAAAAAATTCACTTGACAATCAATCACAGAAAACTTCCTCATAAACACAGTTAAATATTTCACATTTTGGAGCTACCACAGAAACAGATTCAAAAGATCGTGCTCTTGATAAGACAACATACAGTTTGTCCATGACTAAATATCGGCTCATTGAGCACCAAACATATCTTTTCAAAAGTTTGGCCTTGCGACTTATTAATTGTCATGGAAAAGGCTAAACGAATGGGAAATTGCATACGTTTAAATTTGAAAGGCATGTTAGTTTGAGATGGAATCAAAGGGATTCGGGAATGAGTACCTCAGTATCCTAACTACTGGCAGTCTCCCAATAACATTTTGTCCACCACATTGTCGCTTCTTCCAATTTGTGGTACTCTTATCAAACACATAATGTTGTGGAATATCTGAGTAAGAAATGTTGTGAGGTGAAGGATCATTTTTGTTTAGTTCAAACCATGATGTTAGTGTTGTTTTTCTTAAAGCAGCTCGTTCAATTGCTTGGGCTTCTTGACCGTCTTGGTACACAATTGGCTGTTGCTGTGGTAAATGCACAGCTAATCGCACTACAGTGTGGGATTTATGCGACAAATTAAATTCATTTAAACGCCACATGGCTTCAGGTGCACTAACATACCTACCTTCAACAAAACTTAAAATTTCATCATGATCCAGAGCACCTTCTTTTTGTATTTTGACCGAGGCTGCATCATGTCCTTTGTATACATATTTATATAAGTATTTGACACTTTTAACTGAGGCACAAACTTCAACATTAATATGTGCATTAAATTTTTTAAGCAACCAAGGATTATATGGGACAACCCATCTATTATAGATGGAATATTTCCCTACTTGGACAGGTTCAGTGGCTCTTCTGCGATAAATAGGGTATCCATTAACATTTTCCTCTGTATCATCCTTGAATTGTTTCGGAAAATTTTTGCAGCACTGTCCATCTCTCATGCATGGATAATTTATATTTATAGTTCCACATGGGCTATGTACCATGCATTTTGTCGCAATTTGGAAGAGTCTAAGATCAGTGCAAGGATCTGGAAGTTCTGCACTCACAAACTTGTCAATGTCATCTTTAGTACGAATTTTGCTTTCTGAATCTAATGTTTGAAGAATTTGGGCATGAGGCAAACCTCGCTTTTGGAACTCAATAACATAAATATAGGCCAAAACAGTTCCAAATATTCCATGCTTACAAATATCTTCTAAAAGTTCTTTTAATTACATATTAAATACACGTACAATAATATCAGTTCGGTCTTCAGGACGTTGTACTCCCTCCATGATATTTAAAATTTCAGACCAAGATGGGTTGCAAGTAAACGTCAGAAAGAGACTTACCAAACTTGCGTACCATAGCCATTGCATCTTTGTAATTCTGTTACATATGACTGGGCTCCCTTGGAAAGAAGATGGCAGTATTATAAGTTTTCGAGTGCATATATTTTCATTATGTGCTCGACACTCTAAAGCATCTAAAAGCCCCCGATAAAGTTCAATTCTCAAATCTTTTTGATTTTGTCTCAAAAAATGTAAACATGAGCCTTCGGTTTTAACATATGCATCAACAATATATTGCTGAAAAAGCTTACCACTATTGTGCAAAATACTGAAACCATTTCGCTGGGAAAGTCTGTATGCATAATATTGTAGTTGAGTGACACGGGTGCGCTTTGCTGTTCTCCTTTCTTCTACATGTTCCATTCCAGTGTTCCAACTACACTCGCCCCTTGGAAATAGAAAAGGATAGGTAATTGGATCACAGCATTGATTTAAAGGTGAAATGCTCTGGCATGTATCCCCAACTGGGTACACACAAATGTATCGGTTGGCTGGGGACTCTCCATTATCACCTACAAATGTAGCTGCTACTTCAGTGCATAAAGTAGGAGCATTATAGCGCCGCATATCCAAATTTTTATCTTCCAAAAATACCATTTTCACTGATGTAGTTGGGTGCTCTTGTACCAATCAGTGCATTTGAAGATAAGACTGAGCAAAGGGATTGATTTCCCTTAACATAAAATCAAGTTTTTCAAATACATGTTGCAAGCAATTTTGATTGTTACTCAAGCGTTTCTCTGTTGCCTCACTGGAGTCAAATATATGAAGCTGTCCGTAACTCTCTTTATGTTGGTTACTTGCGTACATGGGGGAAACTCTGTGGTACACTTGACCATGTAAACGGTAACAGTATGGCCCAGTTCCACGTGGTGGTTTAATTTGTGCTCCCATCGAAGCGAATGCTAAGGTAGAATTGCATTCCCGAATTCGCTGTCGATAATTTTTAGAATCAGGTGAATTTTCAGTTAGAGGAAATGCCGGTAGCTGAACCTTTCCATCATGGCAACATTTCGTATACTTATGGGCAGTATTTTTCTCTTCCTTCCAATAAACAGCCCCACAAAAACCGCACTGTTCGGACATAGTTCCACAATTATGCTCCTCAACATCGTTTCGAATACACACACGTTTTGGGCGACGGCGATTATAGGCTTCGTTTCGAATACTTCGCCTTACAGTGGATTCCTGAACTATTTCCTGGCTCCGTTCAGTTCGCCTTTGTTCATATCGGATAATATATCCAAAAGCACGACTGAAATTCATTATTT
Organism: Araneus ventricosus; assembly: GCA_013235015.1. NCBI lineage: Eukaryota > Metazoa > Arthropoda > Arachnida > Araneae > Araneidae > Araneus > Araneus ventricosus. The sequence goes on along the minus strand of BGPR01015839.1, from coordinate 17,278 downwards.
TTACAAATTTCCAACTACTAAAAATAGTTTTCAATAAACGTGATCACACGAAGCGACTTCCGACTTTCCGCGGATGTAAACAAATCAAACTTGCGAGCTGTTGCCAAACGGCGATTAAGAAATTCGACTCTTTTTTGTCACCACGTAAGAGAATTATATATATAGATGATATAAAATCTAGCATAATTTATGAAAACAAGACATCCGTTTTGCTTTTTTGACTTGTATGGTGGTTAATGATAAGTTCATTATATTTAGGCTTGCACATATATTTTAAAAATGTTATTGGTTACATCAGATAAATCTATGTATGATGCAATCCACTAAATAAAATATTAAAATATGACAACTTAATTTTAAAAATGTGAAAAAAGTGCCTCTCTCTCATATGAATATATTTTCGAAAACTTCGCCTTAGATGTAAAAATTGAGAATGTTATTCAAAGGCTCCTCAATTCATTTATACTGTTTATACACATTTGTACTTAACTTGTGCGATATTCGTAATCATATTATTTGTAGACGCTTCAACAATATAGTGATTTTTCATAAAATTTCTGTACGAATAAATACAGTTTCGACTCTCTCTGCGCTCTTACATTGAGTCAATTTCTCAGTTGAATTCTGTCATGTTATATTTTGCAATTTTTAGTGAAAAAGGACAATTTATATTTAAACTGCTCATAAATATACTGATTTTCAGCGTTCCAATTAATCATATTTTTAATTCTTATATCCTTTTCTAGTTTTGTAAGAAAATATAAATTTAGACATAACTTTTTGTGATAAATGATATGGTTTCATTTGCCTTATAAAAACTCTTCAGATGTGAAAATATATGTATTTTCAATGTTTCTAAATTAATACTTTTGTTTATAAAAATAATTTGACATTATTTTCAGTATTTACCATTTTTTGTGGAGTCTTTGTGCAAGACGAAGAAAAGTTATTTTATTTGATGTTAAGGGTGAAACAATTTCGGAAAAATTAGCTTTATAAATGATTTTCCGACATAGAAATTACAAACATGAAATTTTTTATCTTGAATTTATTAAAAAATAATTTATGATGAAGTTTAAAATTATTGCGAAAGAGGAATATAACAATTATTAAATTTAATTAAAAAATTAATTTTCTGGAGATTTAAAAAAGAATATGATCTGAAAGAACTTTTCTTAAACATTTTATTTAATTGAAGAATTTAAAAAATAATTTATGCTCCTTAAATTATACCACCACATACTTGAAATTATTAGAACCCTACAAACATGTGAATAAACTACATTTTATGTTTTAAATAATGTTCCATATTTACGTTTAATTTCCGCATTACAGAAAAGATCAATTTAGGGACAATAAAATGATATTTTATAATTAATGGAATAAGGCTATAAAATTAATATTCCTTAACTTGATAACACTTGAAAAACGAGTTAAAATACAATGCATACTTATTCATCATTTACATAGTTTTCAAGGCGGTAGCAATTGGTTTTGTTTCCTTTCACGTCGAGGTAGCGTATTCCGGTTAGTTCCGAGGGTAGCGCCTGATGGCGCGATGTCTATGGGGAACGCTAATTTAAATGATTTGGTATTAGTGCATATGAGAGAGCGCTAATTTAAATGATTTGGTATTAGTGCATATGAGAGAGAAATCTCTGTGTCCTCCGTGCCTCTGCTAATAATAATCGAATTGTTTAAAAAACAGGTTCGCGAATTCTAACTTTCACAGTTTCTCAATTCAACAGGATAAAATAATAATATCGTGAATTATAATTTTTATTTACCAGCTTGAATACAAGACCTCAAGGTTTATATAAAAGAAACGCTTCAAATGATTGAAATAATTATACCGACAAAAAATTTTATTAAAATTAGGGACTGGTTTTCGGTAACTTAGGTTTATTTTATTTACGGTTTAACCATTCAAAATAACATTTTGGGATTTTTTAAAGAAAATACCATGATTTAAACGTACATGTTTTATAGAAAATCAACACATGAGGCAATATATGTCGTCGAATCTATTTATAAAAATTCTTTTAGATATGTGGCGAGTATCTGAGAATGAATAATAGAGCAGTTGAGGGTTCTGTAATATTTTACCTTTTTTCCTAAAATATTATAACCAATAGACGTTTCTTCCTAACCCTGACTAAAATAGTGGTAGAAAATTTATAATTACGTGAGTAAACGTCTAATTTTAGGTTTTATATGCGTTATTTAAAGTATAGAGCGTCTTTCAAAAATGAATACAGGTGTGAATGATTTTATAGCAAACCTATTCAACCAAAAGTTACTAAATTATTCATAACAACTTTTTAGAACGTAAAACATGTTCTGTAATCGAGTCTCTGTAATCATTCGATAGACAACGATATCAAACTCTCAGCATCACGTCCTGTAAGATTCATGCTTTAATAAATGATTCGCATGAATTATAACAACGCAACTCTTATTTTAGTGTACCAGCCCGGATATAAGAAACCAAGCTTTAAATAAAAGAAAAGACCGAAAGAAGACTCTGTAATACATGATAAAATAAAAAAAAGCAAATTTATATAGAAAAAATTTGCATTAAGATAGTGGTATTGTTTTTAAAAATTCATATTAAAGGTTTGGTTTTATTTATGTTCTATAATGAATCAAGTATATTTTGTTAATGAATACACATGTAAGTTTACCTAAGTAAAACAAAACTTGCTAAATTATTTCGTAAGAATATTGCCACTTTTCCCATTAAGCCTCATACCGGTGTTAAATTTAGAAAGAATTCTCTCTTGGAATTATATAGAAAGAATTAGACTCATTTCAATTCATGAATCTTCACGCTTTGTATTATAGTTCATTTATTTCAAAGCACGATATTGTAAAAAATAGTTGACAGTTCAGTGAAAGAAAATGCTGGAATTTTGTAAAAAAGATCATATTACATAGTTTCCTAAAAGAGGAGTCAGAAAACCAATTTAATTTTAGTATATTTAATATGTTATTATTCAGTCCTTTCTATTAACACTGTCTAATGAATTGCGAGGCTTTAAAATGTTCTGAAGTCATTTAAAAGTTTAGAGGGAAATCATGTGGCACTCATAGCTCTTTTACGGCTTGAATGTTTGCATTCTACTTCTCTATGATTTGATTTTTAGAACAACATATTATGAAGGTATTAGTAACATTTCGAAAACATTTAAAACATTTCGAAACAACGAAGATTTTCTACAGAGAGCTATTTCAAAAAGTAGGGGGCGCTTTTTTTAAACGGTCATTTCGCTGCGGACTTGGAGCTAGATGCATCTTCACTCGAAGATAGAGCTCGATGAAATTTGTTTTAATTTTAGCAATTATAAAGCAATTGTATGAATGACATACATAAAAATTTCCCCTATAGAAAGTACGCGATTCTAGGTTTCTTCTGGCCATCTCAATAACAAATTTCACATGTATTTTTATTAGGGGCTGAATAACAGCTTGTGCTATGGACGATCTAAATATTACGATTAAAATCTAATGGTCAGGTTCTCAGTTAGTGACTTATATCTTTTTATCTTGTAAGTCAACCCTGTGTCCTGGTGATAATTCTGTAAGTCCCTTGTAATTCGATGTGAATTTTGTTGTATTATTGGTATCATGAATTCCGTGCGTCTATTATACGAGTAAAAAGTTCAGACATAAAATTGCTTATTCCCTTGACTCACATTCAGTTTGTCTCACATATCTATCTTAAATATCTTTCCTTGAATCAGCAATTTCAATATAATATTTCAAATAAACTGATTTTCGTGCCCCTTACTTATTCTCGATTAATATCAGAAGTTCTATGATCATCGCCTACACAGAGCTCAACAACAAAATAATTCTTTTCTTGAATACTCATGCATAATTATTTTTTTCATTAATGAAATGGCAACATTTTCACTGTGAAAGGCTGTTATACTGTCTGCTAATTAATGATGCAAATAACCAACTCCACGGCTATAAACAACAACATCTTTATTCACATAAACTAAAGCTACGTCGGTATCGGAAACAAAACAAGGAATGAATCGAAAACTACCTTGCTGCACAACTGCGCATCTATTTGTAAACGCATTAACACGATCTCGTCAGTTCACTTCTCTGTCTGAAATCTTCACCGCAGCGACACATCTATGTTTGTATGAAAACTCAAAAACAAACACTTGTAGCTTATTTTTCTCTAGTGGGAGTAATATAAGTTTCAAAAGTTCTGGATAGTTTTTCCGAGTATACCGTTTAATTGCTGGCATAATTTTTCAAATGTTGAAGATTCCGTCTTCATACTGTTTGAAAAAATTCTTACTGTTGAATGTTGGTTTCTAAGGGGGAGGGGCAAAATAGTTCAAAATATTTTTAAATTTTCATTATTGTTCTGCGTCAAGGCAGTTAAGAATATTTAGAGTAAATCTTCACCCAAAAGAGCAGAGTAGGCAGGAGACGTAAGTCGTAAATTCATTCTTTCTTGAGCAACAGAAATATAAGTGTTTTCTCGGAATGTCGGAGAGGGCCCCCTTCAACTTACCGTTACCTTTCCTTATGAAAATCTACCCATATGTCCTCAATAAAGTCTATTTTTAAAAGTTTCGTCATATTTTTGTTATACAGATTATGGCATATTTTTCCTTTAACGAGATAATTTAGGACTTAGAGGAGTTTTTGCAGATGTACCTTTCACTGAAATTAGTGTCTATTTTGCCGGTTTTTGAATCTGGTTGCTGTGTTGAAACTTCTAACTGTTCACTAATACTTTTGTCAACGACACTCTTTTGTTTGTATCACAGCTTATATTGCAATTTACCAATTTCAGGTATAGAATATTTTTCACTTTCAAATAAGAAATATGCACAGAGGAGGTATGATAATCGTCAAAAAATTCCACTTCGAGCTTTCGATGAATCTACAAGTTTAAAATCTTTCTAAATCCCCCAATTTGCTTTTTTAAGTATCGGTGTCTGCCACTCAACATTTCTGTGACCAAGATATATCAGAAACAACACCTAGCTATACCTATGATTCTGGTTTGCACTTTTAAGAATAATAAATTTCTAACAAATTTTGGTATCTATTAACGAGGAATCTGGTTATTTACTCATCTGCCTGTAAATACGTTACCTTCAAACTCTGCAAACAATTTTATATGCAAACGCTTATAAAAAGGCCTTTTGCATCGTCTGCTTTTAAAATTCATAAGTGTCGCTAATCACGAATATTTAAACATCAATTTTCGTAAAATATTTCATGTGCTCAAAATTATTTTAAAATCAAAAGTAGAGTTATAAAATGAGAATAACTCATAAACCTACAGCAAAAAAATTCTATGTCAATAGGTATATTATTTCTCAAGAATCAATAAAACTCCAAAATTAACATAATATTAGATATTGAAAATTTGATTTGTTTATAATTTTGAAATGAGAAACACTAGGATGGTGAAACTTGTTATTCGAGCACAAATTTTGATATAGATTTGAAGTTCATTGAGTATTATGTGTGTATCCATTGGAAATTTTGACTTTATCGAATCGAAGTTATTTTAAACATATATATACTAACCCTTAAGAAAATTTTAAACTTGGAAATATTTTTAGATGTTATTTTCTGAAAATTGTAATATTTCGTTTTGATATCCGAGGAACGAAGTCTAAATAACGCTAAGTGGCTTCTTTTTTCACGCGACTATACATACGTACAATGACACTACTTTTCCAATTTTATTTAAATTGTGAGAGTTATGTG
>BGPR01015839.1:0-11517 GCA_013235015.1 Araneus ventricosus | reverse complement strand
AAAGATACCCAAAGATAGCTTGAAACCGAAGAAAGGGACTAATAGTGTCCATTGATTATATAGGTTTTAAAATATGCTTAAGTATAATTCTTAAACGTGCAACCACTATTTTTTAAAGTTAATTTAATATATAAAATTTATTTGAGGTCTACACTCACAATCTTTATTAGACTGTGTTTTTCTTTTATTTATAGCTAGGATTCTTATATAGGGGCTGGTAAAAAATGAGAATTGATGTTGTTATATTTCAACCGGATGAATGCAGAAGATGAGAGGATTACTAGATATGTAAACTAAAGTTTTTGGGATTGGGTTACGATAACTGTCAGCTACGATAAAAGAGGAAATTGAAGTTTCTCTCTACGTTTTGTTAATCCATAGTACATAGTGAGCATGGAAGTCTCACACACAGAATCCTTTAATTCTTAAAATGTAATCGTAAAAGTTGCAATTTGTGATTACATTGTGTTGTTGTGCGGTAGGTGAAAGCAAATCAAATGATTGTAGATCCTTGAGTATAGAACAAAGTTAATGCGAATTTCAAAAATTCTTTGAGTCGTGTTTTAAATGAACGAAAAATGTCCAGCAACATATTTTTAAACTATATTTGAAATATGCTGAAATAATTCAGCATTCAAAAAAATTAAATGAACTCAAAAAACTCAGTTTTCAATATCACGTCCATTGCAAAGACTCCGTAAAATGAGAGCAAACCACTGATTTAACTATTGACCAATGAAAAAAAAATGAAAAGTAATCATAAAATGTAATATTTCAAAATAATACTTCCAAATGAAACGATGATAGCTATTTTATTCTTCTACCAAAATGTGGGATGAGAAGAAATCATTTCAGGAATTATGTGTCCGAGGCAAATATCAAGGATTATCAACTGAAAGTGCAAAATTTGAAAGTTAAGCTAAGAATTAAAACACATTTGGAGAGAACAAGAAGCTTCCTCAACTCTTTGTTGCCATATTTGATTTTTGGTTCCGTGACATTGACATTATCGGTCGGGAACTTAAAGAAGATGAATCGCAGATGATGTTGTTATATTTAATTCGGATGAATGTACAAGATGTGAAAGTTAAAAAATGCGTAAGCTAAAGGTTCTGGGAGATATAATTAAATTAATTCACAGTGGATAGTAAGCGTGGAAGTCTAGCAGAGTATCCTTAAATTCTTGAAATGAAATCGTAGAAATTGCTATTTATGATCACACTGTGTTGTTGTGCAGTGGTTGAATCAAAGTACCGAGAGTATATTGTAATATTTTTGCATTTAATTTTCCATCGTATGCCGTGAGATGTTGTTTTAGATACATGTTTCTCGATGTATTTCAAGAGCTTCGATAATAAGTAGTGCACTGCAGTATTTTCAAGCTACTTGTGCATTCAGAAACCTGACTAGATGGAAAGGAGACTCATATCTATTTTCAAGAGGTTTTCTTTGAAATTTTAAACATTTCCTTATAAAACAAAAATTTTGTACTTTCAGATTTCTCTTTTGGCGTATGGAATGTTACAATGCTTGCACCACTAAATAATGAAAGTTTCGCGTCTCTCGCGTGTGTAAAATAATAAAATCCCTTATCATCCTCTAAATGGTTTAAATCCCCTGCTCGACGTGTTTCCGAATGTTTCATGATAAGTTTCAGTGCTGTGAAGGGAGATAAGAATAGGTAACCCCTACGAGTTATGGAAAGTGAGAAAACATCGTCTCCTAAAAACTTGAAGTCGGTGAAATAGATCTCTTTCCTGTGTTTCAACAAAATTCCCATTGCTAGAGGATTTTGGCATTTTTTCAATCCCTCGCGGAAAGGCTGATGTACCTGTATTACAAAATTTAAAATCATAAAAATATTTAAATGTTTAGAAATTAGCATATCTAAGAGGACAAACAGCAAGTTGTTACGTTTGAAAGTCTTCTTTATTAAAAAAAATCCCATTCATATTCAAATACAGATTATGAAGCAGGGAATACAAACTTGAAAAAAATGAAAGGAGGATTATCTTTGGTAATTTCAAATGTTTGTTTTCTCTGTTAATGCTTCTGATTAGGAAAAAAATGAATTTTCCCCGAGAGGTTTGATGAGCATTGCTCATGGAATATAATGAATATTGTGCTAACATGCTGTTAAAGATAGAAATTATGGAAATGCTTTATGCTTCGGCTAAACTTTCTGGAGTGTTCAGATGTTCTATTATTTGATTTTTTGTCTCCGCATACTGGACAGTACCTAAGATGTACGACTAAGCCGTAAGAATTCCGTTTTAATTGCAAAATTTATTTATCTTTTTTCTAATCACACTGATGGTAATCTTTCTTTCCGGTCTTGGCATTTCGCCACAAATGTTTTTTGAAAATTTATTGTTATTGAAATAGGGTAGGAATATGTTTACAAAGTGGCACTCAAATATTACATTTTTGAAAAGAAATATTGATTTTAATTCACTCATTATCTCAAGATTTTTAAAATGCTCTCCATGTTCAAACAAGATATATCCTTATCGAATTTCTATCCGACTGAAAATAAGAAATTTTATACAGAAGAAAGGGAAGTCGCCGTCAGCAACTGGCAAATATAAAAATATATAGCATTATGGTAATAGGGAATATAAGTGATATAAATAACATTAGTAACATAAGGAATATAAATTAATTCAACTGCAAAATAAAAACACCCCATTATTTAGACAAAATGGTATTTTACACTACATGACGAATCCTTATATCTTACAATTGCATATAATTTTAAATACTTAATACAATAAATTCTCATATGTTGATACAATGATAGCCAAACTCTATAAAACATAGCATAAAAAGTCTGTTAATAAATATTGCATGTTATTTTCCCCAATAACTCAAGATTTTCGGTATAAGAAACAATAGGTACAAAGGAGTAGGGAATAGGGATTTTTCATTGATAATGTTTAGTTTCGTGACAGATTATTGGAAGGAAAAACTCCGATGAATAGTCTTGTTTTTCATAGTTTTAGTGCTGGATATTGTGCAGTTACTTAGGAAGATGAATTTTCATCTGCAGAAACAAAATAAATACTATTCTTATTGAATCGTTATTGTCATTCTTTTCTCGAAAAAATTTAGTAATTTAGAAATATATCCAAGATAAAGATTTGTTCCTAGATTCAGAAGAAATAATTCATCATGAATATAATTTTGGAAATACAATTTGCTTTTTAATACATTCGATTTTTATTCATTTTATATTTTTATTCTTTAATTGACGCAAAAAACCAATAAATATGACAACACAACAGTTATCCTAATGGTAGGGGGCCTAACTTTATAGATGAAAGTGCCCGCTCAGGTGTTGTTCTCGACATCTGCCCAAGCTTAAAATTTATGTAGTTCTTCCCAAAAGAGCTTTCATTCTACTTAAAACTGAGAAGATAATATAACTAAACTAAACTAAACCAGCTGGAATACATTCAAAACGAAGACCTATCAATTGCACACAAGTAATTATAATTTTTCAAAAAGTCAAATCAATATCGTTCTCAACCAAAGTCATGATCATGCAGAAACTTAAAAATCACGCCATGGAAAATTGAATGAAGGTAGCTTGTGAGGTCAGCTCGAACAGCACATTATCTTCCACTTTGCAGTAATGCCATCTCCCAAATAATATCTGTAAGAGAGGTGAAACATTTTCAGGTAGGCAGGAAAAGGGCCATGTTGAGAGATACGACAACATCCTCTCTAATAAAGTTTGTGGGACGGAGACTAACTTAGTGCAAGATGTTATAGATTTTCCTGTCTGTATCGTCATTCTTCCATAACGTTTGCCACTCATCAAGCATGCTCTTCCGGAAGAGGCATTTTATGTGCGGTCTAGGAAGATTAGTAATGTTCATTTTGTGTTGCGTCTTTTACCAGTTGGTCCGCTCTCTCTTTGGCTAAAATTATCTGCTTACGCTTTAACCTACGAGACTTTTATTATTGGACTTGTTAGGAGGATTTTGAAAATTTGTCTTGCTGTTTGATTTCTGCTCTTCGAATGTGAAAATGCCATGATACTTGTTCTATTGTCTAAGTGTATTTTAAAGGTATTATGGTTTTGCTGCTTCATGAAGTGCAGTGAGTTCATCTTCAAATACAGCGTTGGTTTCGTTGAATTTAGCAAACCACTGGTAGGACCTGATGTCATTGGTCAAGACGCAAAAGGCAGCTCCCACTCCCTTTTCGGTGTTCGAGCCATCCGTGCAAATATTTTTAATGTCCTTTCGGGCTATAACTGCTTATCTGTCTTTCAAAGAGATTTGTTTCGGTTGTATATGCTCTGAAGGATGAATGGACCTGCCTGTTGCCTTCATCTCCAAATCTTGCGGTTGGATATTTGTAATGTTAGGGGGACGAGATATTCTTAGGAGATACATTGATGTAAATCTGGCTTCGAACTCTAATTGCATGTGTAGGGATAGGATGCCGAGCATCGTTTGTAAAGCTGCCTTTGGGCTGGGGCGATATGTTCCCGATATCTAAAGTAGGAATGGCCTTTGAATCTAAGAAAGTTTCCTCTTCATTCTGTATATTAGATTGAGACACCAAGCCGAAGATCCGTGGGCCAGCAATATCTCAACCACCGTTTTATAAGGAGTGCTTCTGCGTCTCTGAGAGATTCCCCAATTGCCGCTTTCGATTCTTTAGGGGTTTTGCTGCATTTTGATGGCTTTCTCTCCTTGATTTTTAATATGCTCCAGCCAGTTGAGTCTCTAGGTACTTAGAGAATTTAGCTCTCTTGATGTTGTGATCGTCCCATGTGATCTTGGGAGTTCTTGCCATTTTAGTGGATAAAATATATTTTGTTTTATCTGTTAAAATGGTAAATTCATTCTATGAGCGCCAGGAGCTGAATTGGATTATTGCACTTTGCGTGTCTTACAAGACTATTCTTTGTATCCGTTTCAATGACCAACACAAAATCATCTGCGAAGACATGTATACGAACGTTATGTGGCCTTATCCAGTTTTAATACAGAGCACTAAGACATGCTCCTCTTCTCTTTTTGCTGTTTAATTATGCTCAGTAGCTCGTTGATGGCTGTATCCACTGGGCATATATATGCATAAAATTGTTTATTTATGTTACCAAAATGTTATTTTGATGTCGAAACGTTATTTCTTTACTTCAAAGCTTGGACTCTTGTATTCGGGCAGGTAAATAAAAAAAATAGAGCTGTTTTTGTTATTATTAGTTTCCGATACGATATGGTGTACCCATAGAAAAAAATGAACCAAAGTGTATCTCTCGATTTTGATAAACAACAGTAGATGGAGAGCATGGAAGCTCAACATACTGATGCAATGAAATTGTAAATATTATCTTTTTACGATTATAACGATAATTGGATTTCTATCGGTCACTTCAAAAATGCTTTGACATACATCCCAAGCAAATATTTGCATACTTATTAAATATTTTAGATGACATATATGTGTTTTGTTAAGTTTCAAACCGGGGAATTTGGATAATTGGAAACTGCTGGAGAACGAAATAAAAATTTGGTTTAAAGACAAATATGACTAAAATTAAGTTCTGGAACAAAAAACAAATACATTTTTTAGGTTGAAATTGGCACATGTAGCCCTTACTGTATTGCTGTCTTATGCTTATCTATGTTTGTCTGTATTTGAGCACATTGTCTTGTTACCATTCCGCCGCTAAAGCTGTTTATAACCCCCTTGGTCTCCGGGTAACTATACCACTGGTCTTTGTGCACTTCAAAATAATAAATATAAAGTGTAAAAAGCTACCTAAATGAAATTTGCCATGTTATTTTTCATGAAATTTGTAGATTTGTATCAAATGTGGGATAACATTTGTTCAAACCGTTAACTCCTTCCGGTCGACAACAGTACGAAGATATACATAGAAAGAATAAAAGTGGAAGGGGATTCAATTATGCTGAAAATTCTCATTATTTTTACTACTCTATCTTTGGAATTTTAAAGATCTGATTAAAGCAGCGACAGATAAAATGAAAGTTTGTCCTTAATATAATAAACTGTGTTCTTGAATTCGACAAGCAGCTAAGACTTATTGAGGAATGCTTTCCTGCCACGTTAAAATATTTCAAAAATTGTTAATATAATATATTTTATATTTTTATTTAATAGTTTAGATAACTTACATTTTAATCTTTGATTGAGTTTGGAAATTTCAAACTTAAAAGGAACCCATTAAAAATAACTCTAAAATTTACTACCAGAAAAATATTATTTTGAGAAAGAAATTAGATAGTTTTTATGTGAGTCTGACAAAGGCATTTCTATCCGTTATCCTTCTGTAAAATAGAAAGCAGAAACACACAGTAGAATCTTGCACACAATCTCCCGAAACCTAGCATCATGATTTCTTTCTGAGATGGAAATTTTATATTCCCGACAGTCTGATTTGATCAGTATTGGATTCCTGCACTTCCCAGCAGTAGAGACCCAATTGCGTAGTTTAATTCTTATTTCTTTTTTATGTATCTTTGGTATTGCGAATTTTCCCAAATCTTGTTAATGTTTTCCTTTCTCGTTTTTAAAAAGTGTTATTTTATTAATATTGAGTCTTTACTTTTTGTTAATAAAATGAAACATTTACAAGGTGTACTAGGTTATTAAAGTTATGTACAGATTAAATGAAAATCATCATGAACTACAGAAAAAAATATACAAATACGATAGTCTCTTCTGTTTATTTAGAAAACTGTTACCAGCTGTTAATTTGAGAAAATCATTTTTATTAGAAATGGATATAATAAGTTTAAGGATGTTGCTTTATTCAGATGAAGCATTTAATTCTTTATTTGCCCATGCCGGCACAGCCTACCCAGAGAGGTGTATCAGTATAGGACTAAGCATAAATTAGCTTCGATAATCCACCCAAAATTTTGAAGAGGGACGAGAAATAAATCCACTTAATTTCAGGGGTGTACTGGAGCCGGAATTCTTTTCGGTCACTGCTCTTTTTCATGATAAATAAATAAGAAAACAATTGTAAGTTATCTTCTAAAAATAGACCGATATTTTTCCTATTATTGCCCTCCTCAACATAAGTGGTAGTTCAACTTTAAAAAATAAAATCAATGACATCAAGAGGATAAAATTATTAAGGTCCGTCATTTTTTACAAGTTTTTTTTATTATGAATTATTCTGATATTCTGATTCTGAAAAATTATGATATTTCTCATTTTACTTACCCATGACATGATTTTAAGTTGAAATAATCTACTTTTAGTATAACTGGAAATTATGGTAGATCTTTTTAAAAAGTTATAATTCTAAGAGATTACATTTTAACAATTTAATTATATTTATGTTTCGAGCTTCAGTATTCATTTTTTAACGTTTGATCAAAAATAAAAAATAAAAGTTAACTGCAAATTAATCAATGTTTCATTTGTGACATTTTATTATTTCGCGATTTCAGAACTAGATTATTTAATTATACACTTTGAATCTGAAAAAGTATTTTACTGTGAAGTGACCCTTTGCTTAAACTCTACTATTACCCACTACATCCTGTTAACCTCTACTCCCAATAATACAACGCAGGTCGGAGCGTCCCTCCCCTCCAAAAGTTAAGACTACATCACTGCATACTTTTCTCTTTGGAATACAAATTTCCTCTAAAAATACTTGCATGTCTTGACCCAGAACAATAACGAAGATATAAAATTTTTCTGTTAACTATTTCTCGCCTCCTCCCGCCAGAATAAAATTACTTCATTCGGCAGGAAAAAAAATTATCGGGTGATTAAATATCAAATCTTGAGCATATGATAGGAATCTCAGCCAATATCTCACTACTTTAGCAATATCTATTTCGAGAAACTGACTGATCTCGAGCTGAGCTTCGGCTTTTGGTTGTACGCATTACATGATTGTCCTGACGCTTTTAGAGCCAAATTGGCGATTCAGCGCAGTCAGAAAATTCGGTTACGCGGTGGCCTATTGGTAAGGTCTCGGCTTTGTGACCTCAGGGTTCTAAAATCGAAGGCCTATTCCACTAAGGTTCCGGCGCGCATAGGGCCTATTGGACACTAAATCATACATGGGGGGCACACGTCCTCCTTTTGGTGTAGTGTGGTAGTTTGGAGAGGATGGTTCCAGCTCAGGTGTCGGCCTCGCCCTCTAACGGAGGTTCAATAATGCGAGGTCTGTTCAAAATAGCCCCCATTTTGCTTCAGAACGGGACGTTAAATAACAAACTAAACCACCCAAGAAAATTCGCCAAGATAAAAAGGCGCCAATTGGTGGGCCCATAACAGAAAAGTGGTCAATGCACAAGTTCACAATAGTAAGTTCCATGTTCCTCCATCTCTGAGGTTCACGTTCATTTTTGAATGGACACGAATTTATCTTCACCGACTTAAACTCTTTTGTCGTTGATCTAACCGTTATTCGGTTCGCTAAAGCCTATCTGCTTCATCTCAAATTGATCTATTTAAAAAAAAAATTATCGAAAGTTTCATTTTATTTTAAGAATTAATGTAATTTTTTTTTATCTTAAACTCTTATTTTTTTATTTGTAAAATTATATAATTTTTATATTTTATTTATTAGAGAATTATTTTTATTATTTTTTTATTATTTTTATATTTTATTTATTAGAGAATTATTTTTATTATTATTTTTTATTATATTTTATTTAATTTTATTTTTCTTATTTTTCGAGAATTTTTTTAACACCAAAACGAATACAGTAACAGGCTATGACTATGGAATTATGTTAATTACCTTTCAGATAATGATGTGTCATTGTGTAATGCACAGATCAAAACTTATAGAATAATTGCAGAGACTCGAGCACAGAACAAGTTTATTGCGAGTTTCGAAATTTCTTTGAGACATGTTTCTAAGAAGGAAAAAATCTAGCAACGTATTTGTAACATATGATGCGATTTATATATATATATTATAGATTATTTAAATGTTTTGTTGAAACATTTTTAAACAGTGAAAATTGGGTAATGCTAAACTGACGACGGACAAAATAAGAATTCGATTTTTTAAAAATTTGGAATTTATAAAAACTAAGTCTAAAGATAAGTGCAATAATAGAAAAAGAAAGTTTTTGATCGGAAAATTGCATATTTAATTCTTTTCTATCAAAGTAAGTAATTCTCAAAAAAATTTCTTATTCAGAGTTCAAGTACAAAAGTTGCAAAAAAAACCCTTGACATTACCAAGTATAAGTGGCATTGAACTTACTCGGAGCGCCTTCCGAAATCAGTTTTTTTTTTGCCATATTAGTTTGATAGCATTACTAGGTAAAATAAAAAAAATACTTTTTATGCCACGTTCGGAACTACTTAAATAACAAAATCAATACAGAAATGAGGAAATTTTATTAATAATTTTTGATTTGAATTCTAAAACATAACTAAACAAATTCGAATCTAGATAGTGTTGCATCATTGCCTTACTAATAAATTCCAGGGAACTGGGGCGTAGTGGAGCCGGCACACACCGGCACGTCATACCGGTACTGCTTTTTTACGGGAAATAAATAAGAAAACAATGTGCAAACACCGTTGAAACAACGCAATTTTTGCCATCCATTTTAGAGCTTTCCCGTACTGCTTTTAGAGCGATACGTCTAATTAGCTAACGCACTGTACTCTAGCTTCTACTGGGTTATAATAATTTCTAGAGTATAATTCTTTGTTTGGAACTAGCTTATCAATTGAAATGTTAAGTGAATCTGATTTCAAGCCAATAATCTTCCCATCCTGACGCTGAATCAATAGGAAAATTCTACTAATAAAATTTAATTTTTTCATTTGTAATAGACAATATTAAAAATAAATTTAAAATTCAAATATTTCAAATTAAGATTAAATAATAACAAATTATATAAACCAAACCAGAAGTGATTTTCTCCATTTAGGATATTATGTTAATATAATATGTTTGCAGAATTCCTGCAATTTCTTCCATGAGGCAACTGCCATGTTAAAAATTCCAGTTTTGGTTGAATTGAAACTATAATGCATTTTGTGAACATTCTTCTGATCACAATTTTCTTAAGAAATAACTTGAATGGATTTGCCTTAGAATCATAAACATTTGTATTCATTTTTAATATATATTTTATACATTAAAGAACATATTTTAAACAAAAATTTAGATGTGCATAGGCATGTTTTTAAAAGAACTACCACTATTTTATTAAAAACCTTTAGTATTTAAAATTTCTTTTTAAATTCTTGCCCAAACTGGTATTCTCATTGTTATCATTATTTCTCTTCTTTTTAGTCTGGATTCTTATATCTGGGCTGGTAAAAAAAATAAGATTTGAACTTGTTCTATTTCAATCGGATGAATAACGAAAATGTGAAAGTTACAATACGAAAAATTAAATGTTCTGAGATTGAATTATTATTAGCGTCCGATATGATAAAAGAGTAACTCAAAGTTCCTCGAGTTCATTAAACCATAGTAGATACTGAGCATGAAATCCTAACTTAAAGGCTCATAACAAAATCTCAAAAATTTAGATTTGTATTTGTAATGTGTTATTGTGAAATGGATGGATCAAAGCCTATCGAATGAATGCTGAGTCTCGAGTATAGAAAAACATTATCCCGAGTTTAAAAATTTCTTTGAGACATGCTGTAAACGAAAGAAAAATTTATAGCAACAAATTTCAAAATATATTTCAAATGCACTGAAAAAATTGAGTTGTCAAAGAAGAGAAATGCTCTGAAAAAAATTAGTATTCGAGTGTCACGACCTTTACAAACACTTTAAAAATATGAAAACAAAACACTAAACAAATATTGATTAACGGAGAAATGAAATGCAATTTTAAGAAATAATTTCATGTCATTTGTACATTACATTGTGTTTGTTCATTGTTTTGTGTTTCTAAAATATAATCCGAAAGTACTGATATAATTCAGAGTTCAAAAATTAACTGTTCTTAAAACTAAATTAAGTTTTTTTGAAGAATTCGATATAGTTTAAATCACTTACAAGTTTGATGAAAATTCGTATTGACAAAGTATAATCAATATGCCTAATTGTAGTTATATCAAATTACTTTTGACACAAAATTTCTATCATAACAAGGCTTAATTCGAGTAGCTGTAGAACCAAACACAAAATATATCATTACTTCTAGAAGACTCCTATTGCTGGAAAACTACAGGAATCATACAAATATGCAGTGTGCGAAACTTCATTTTTAAGCGATAGATGGTGTTGATCAGTAGCAGGATTGCTCAACGTAATCTCAAAAACAATCATTCATAAATCGTCTCTCTCTCCCCCTAACACACGCACACAGTCGCGCGCACACTGGTTGGCTTGTTTACTTTTATTAACGTTCTAAGTAGCAGAAAAACAAAGGCCGTTTGGTGACGGATCTCATAATATTGAACCGTGGTCAGATGACGAGTACTTAACCTGAACGGTATTCCTTCATTAAAATTCCACACCGTACCAATCACAGATATAATGGTGAGTTTTTTTCCGCAACTATACAAATTCATTTT
>BGPR01015838.1:22661-35854 GCA_013235015.1 Araneus ventricosus | reverse complement strand
TTACGCCCGAGCGGCGCGTTGTTGTTGAAAGCTTACATGCTGGCGTGAAAAATGGCAGAAATGAATGCGCAGAACGCTTAAGTACCCGGAAGAGGGAATTTTCCCTTTAGAACTCGTGACTTGAAAAGAAAGTTGCAGTGCGTTAATTATGATGAAAGTAGAAGTATTTAAAATGAGGTGTCGTTAAGATTATGTAGGAAAGTTAAAAAATTAAAATATCACATATTTCCTGAAAAAGTTACGAAATCTCACTTTTTATACAGTCCCTCGGTCCTATCAATCATATTTAGTAAAATGTTTTTGACACTCTAAAATTTTAAACAAAAAAAATTCCACTCTTTTGCGACTAAAACTGACCGAATTATGAAGCTTTGAACATCGCTGACTTAGACCACTTTACACCATTTCAATAGCCGTCTTGCAGACTATCCACTAATCAATGCCCAGCAGTTGCTCGACGAGGCCGCTGATTGGTTAAAAATCATGAAATTCAAAGCTCCATAACTCGCTCAGTTTTTGTCGCGGAAGAGTGGGACTTTTTTTGTTTGAAATTTTAGAGTGTCAGAAACATTTTACTAAATATGACTTATAGGACCAGGGGGCCGTATAAAAAGTTACAATTCGTAATTTATTTAGAAATATATTTAGTGACTCAAAAAACAAAAAAAATGTAATTCTTCCCTTCATTTAAAGCATTTTTTCAATTGGAACTATACGTCTATCTCTAACGGTTTAGAAATTAGATATTGGATCAAGATAATCCGAACAGGGTGTGGATATCAAGTATAATTTGTGTGTGTGTGTTGCACTTAAAAACTTGTATTTCAAAATCGCCAATCGTTCTTGCCAAAAGCAAAAAAATAATTAGAAATTTCTTTATATCATTATTATAGTAAAATTACAAGATGCGATTTAATTCCTAACATTTTTTATTCCTTTTCCTTGCGTCTTGTATGATTATAAAAATTCATAGTGGAAGATTTTTATTTTCCATCATATAGTTATTTTGAGTTATAAAATATAAAAGAAGCCCTTATTTTGACATGCATTGCAAAATTGCGAAAGGAAATAAATCAATAATTCATAAATTTATAGAATGCAGCTGAGCAAAAAATTGAGAACAAAATATGTAAACACGTATTTCGATTACATATAAAATCGCTCATATGAGAAAAATAATTCCAATTATATGCCGTTTATGAGCAAACGATATCTGCTAATGTTTTGCGAAAGGAAATAAATCAATAATTCAAAGCAAATTTATAGAATACAACTTTGCAAAAAATTGAGAACAAAATATTTAAACACCTATTTCAATTACATAAAGAAATCGCTCATATGAGAAAAATAATTCCAATTATATGCCGGTTTTGAGCAAACAATATCTGCTAATTTTTTGCGAAAGGAAATAAATCAATAATTCCAAGTAATTTTATAGAATACAACTGAGCAAAAAATTGGGAACAAAATATTTAAACACGTATTTCGATTACATAAAGAAATCGCTCATATGAGAAAAATAATTCCAATTATATGCCGGTTTTGAACAAACGATATCTGCTAATTTTTACTTTTTTACGTTTTTTTTCTTATGATGTGGCGGGGTTAAAACCTTTTTAAATGGAAACAATGAAGGTGAAATAGCTCTCCAAATGTAAACAAAAGTTATTCAATTCTACACAAACGAAGTAAAGAAGATTGAAGGTTGAAATTTCTATTGTCTATTCCCAGTTATTTAAGTGAGGTTTATTCATGCGGATAGAAAAGTTGTTCGAATCGCCAATCAAACTGACAGAATAAACCAAAATTTTAACTAAGAGGGGAAAATAATATGAAACCAGTGTTTACGAACAGTGAAAATGTAATACATTGTTTAAACACAGAGTTTTGGTATTTAGAAATGATTACCTCAACTTGAAAATAAACACTTTCAGCCTTTAATTGTTAGAAATTACAACAGATATACGTGATGTTTCTTTCTGGCATGGAAGAAAACAATGAAGTGATGAGTTCATATCTTTTCCGAACCCATTTTCCCTTTCCTCATTCATAAAAAGGACTCAAGGAGAAAAGAATAAACAACTAGCGTACGACCGGCTTATATTTTTAAGGTTGTTCTAGGGTTGTAATCATTACATACATGGGAAATTTATTCAATACTAGCCGCCTTCGGCGACCAGCTTGTTCGCCGAGAATATAATTTCGAATGAATCTCTTATGCACAATTTTATATTCATGGTTCCCTTAACAAAGTAATTTTTAACTTCTAATTTCTTATTCCTTATAAACAAAACAGCTCTCTTAATCTTAATATAAATAAAAGTCATTGTGGGTATGTGGATATGTATGTGGGTATGTATGTGGGTATGTATGTGGGTATGTATGTGGCTATGTTCCACATCTCCTCCTAAACCAATGGACGGTTTTCAACCAAATTTTGTACACTTATTATTTAAGACAAGGGGAAGACACTTATGAACTTTTCTAAGTCCCAAAGTTAATTAAACAGTCAGTTAATTAGAAAATAACCGAAACCGTTTTTCCGCAGTAACTTCGGAGCAGATTGTCTGACAAAACATATTTTTATACCATCTTAAAGTTCAAATTTTTACCTTTTCAATGATACCAATTTCATTTCTGTAACATTTTTCCTTCGATTGTTATTAATTTTTAAAAGTTCAGACAACAATTAAATAATTAACAAATCCCATTGACTCGGCGATTCTCGATGAAGAATATTTTATTTTTCAATCGACTGTCACGTGATCCTTCAGGAATGCGAAAACATGAGGAATAAATTCTTTTTAAAATCAAATATCACGTAATCCTTCTTTCCGCTGTAACTTCGGAACAAATTGTCCGATACAAATTATTTTTATACCATCTTAAAGATAAACATTTTGCCTTTGCAATGATACCAATTTTATTTCTGTGACATTTTTCATTCAATTTTTATTAATTTTTTAAATTTTACGTGCAGACGATTTTGAAATAACGCAAATTTATAGCTACTCAGTTGCTAGGAGATGGTTAGACTTTGAACTAATTTACCTTTATTTCTGAAAATTTTGCTTATATTTATAAGTATCCATAAAATAAGGCAGAATTTACATGTATCTGTCTGTCTGTCGGTCAATCGGTTGGTCACAAGAACTCCTCCTAAACGGTGAACGGTAGCGACGTGAAATTTACACACGGCATTCTAGAGCATATTTTTAGGTCAAAGGTGTTATTTTCAATTTTCAGAGTTAATTAGTTCTTAAGATATTTAATTAAATAACGAACATTAGCCGCTTTTAAGCCTAATGCTTAGACGTTTTTTGCCAATAACTTCTGAAATCTTTATTAGACAACAATTATTTTTATGCCATTTTAAAGACCAGAAAATGATCTTTTAATGCTATTAATTCCATTGCGATGAAATGTTTTCTCCGATTGCTATAAAGGTTTAAAAATATTTTTTAACGTAATTTCTAACAATACTTTTTATTCTTATAGAAATAAATTCAAGCCAAATTACTGTTTCGCGCGCGGGCTTTTGCCGGTGTTAATTGTCAGGGGCACCTTTCGATAAGCCTAGAATGATAGTCGGTGTGCCAGTACTACCAATACGTAAACTCGATATACCGAGACTGCGCAATGGCACACAGTTAAAAATTACACACCTAGGTACAAACGTCGTGAAAGCTACTGTTATGACTGATATAGGGAGAAGAGAGAGTGTTTTAATTCCACGTCTTCCGATAACACCGAAGGATTTATCATCACAGTTCAAAAGGTAACAAATCTCTGTAAAAATATCATTTTCGAGGCTCAGGGCCAGACACTGAAAGTGGCAGGCGTACATTTGGAAAAACCATATTTTTCCCATGGGCAACTATATGTGGCCTGTTCACGTGTGTACAGCCCACACAACCTCTACATCCGTGCAAATAACGTGGTATACAATAGTATATCATCATAGATAAACAATTTATATAACTATATCAGCATACATGTACAGTACACTCCTGTCAGCCGTCCAATTAAGTATTATTAACCGTCAGAACTTTTCCTTTCCCCTTTCAAAATGCAACAAAACATTTGCATTCGTGAATTAAAAAAAGAATAATTCAAATTCTTCGAGCACGAAGTCGCGGGTAACAGCTAGTCGTATTATAAACTGCATTACTGATGACCTGTAAAAAGTATTGATCTGCATTTTATGTCAACATTTTTTCCAGTCATTTTGTGTAATACGTTTAGAAAGTAATTATATTTGAATATTTTTTTCTGCATTAAGCAAGAAATGTACAAAAATATTTGGACGGAAATTAAATAACACACAATTACAGAAGGAACGCCAACCTATAAATACACTGAAGGGCCAAAAAACTGGTACAGGCATGCGTATGCAAATAAAGAGATATGGAACCAATCAGAGTACGGCGCTGCGGTCGGCAACGCCTATATAAGACAACAAGTGTCTGGCACAGTTGTTAGATCGGTTACTGCTGCTACAATGGCAGGTTATCAAAATTTAAGTGAGTTTGAACGTGGTGTTATAGTCGGCGCACGAGAGATAGGACATAGCATCTCCGAGGTAGCGATGAAATTTGGATTTTCACGTACGACCATTTCACGAGTGTACCGTGAATATCGGGAATCCGGTAAAACATCAAATCTACGACATCGCTGCGACCGGAAAAAGACCATGCAAGAACGGGACCAACGACGACTGACGAGAATCATTAAACGTGACAGACGTGCAACCCTTCCGCAAATTGCTGCAGATTTCAATGCTGGGCCATCAACAAGTGTCAGCAAGCGAACCATTCAACGAAACATCATCGATATGGGCTTTCGGAGCCGAAGGCCCAATCGTGTATCCTTGATGACTGCACGATATTAGGCAGGTGTACCAGTTTTTTTGGCTCTTCAGTGTATTATTATATTATTATAAAAAATATCCGATGTTTTCAAATATGTTAAAGCAGTTAGTTAGAAATAAAATAAAAAGTCTAATATTTATTTTTACTCAGTCGCAAGAGATATATTAAAATATTCACGTTCATTATTCACATTCTTGCAATTGTTTGGCACGTGTACACAGAAGAAAAGGAAAACGTTGTTACAAATTCTTGTTTAAACAAATTTTACAAAATTTGTTCAAATTAATGAAAAAATTGGACGAAAATTTAATCGGTGTCACTAAAAATTATTTTAATTATTTAATTATTAAAACTATTATTTATTGGTATCACTAAAATTTTAAAGCGATGTAAAAATGGCTTTCGTGCGATGCTCTGGAGTTGTTGAGGACAAACGCTAAAATTTCGATTAATTTTTAATTAATTAAAAATCTAATTAAAATTTTTAAAACTCTCCGTTAGTGAACAGCTATTATCCAAGAAGCATCTGTGGGCCAAATGTGGAAGCTCTAGGTCAAACAATCTGTCCTGTTGAGCTTTTCAACGATTTTTCCATTACTCTTCTCTTAGATCTCAATTTACAAATAGTATGCCAGCCTATACCTTATTAGGTGAAAATAATGACTGGAGATAAATTAGGAATAAAATATCTTCCCTAAAAACAGTTAAATACCTATATGGAGTACAAACGGTATTTTGACATTAGTTATGCAAAATTTCAAATTTTCATTGGGAGGGGAACAGGATTCAACCACGATGAATGGACGGAGACACGATTGACTTCTATATCAGAAGTTGAGTTCCAAATACATTGAAACTGAGAACCGTTGTAATGCAGTACAGTGAATAAATTTATAAAAGAGTTTTATCGAAACACTATGTATGTTATTTTGAGATATAAAAACTTAAATTCCGATATTAATTCATTAATTATTAATTAATTATAACAGAAGTTTCAGCCCACTAGTGTGCTCATGGGTTGAAACGTGGCATGGCTGAAGAACATGAATTACGGGTTCTATATTCTGGCTTTTAACTGGCATTACTAAATAATTGATAGATCGATATCCGCTTAGAAACTAATTGCTGTCTTTTGGAAGTTCCCAAAATTCTCCAAGCTAAATACAAATAAAGGATAGATTCCACTGAAAGTCCTCCAGTAAAGCAATCTATTTTCATATGCAGGAGCTAAATCAGACTTCTACCTCAGGTACACCAAGGTCGCTTTAACATATAGCAGATGGAATAAATTTATAGCAGAATTTCCCTCTATCATGAGTCCTTGACTTTAGGAATCGCAGAGTGAGATCACAAGCACCTCCACAAAAGTTTCAAAAACCCGTATTTTAACGAGTATGCTATTTATTTCAGTTACCACGAGGCATAAAATTCAAACAGTGTGGAAAATGTCGTTTTGTACGCTATTATTCTCACAACCTTTGTTAGACTATGAAAGTAATCGACGCCGGTGAAATGTTTCAGTAGTTATGAAAAATAAGCAAGATATTCTTTGAATAAGTAAATAACTTTTGACCTTCATGGAGCGTGTAAAAAATATCATTGTGCACAAAGACCATATTGCAGCTACTTGCTTCCGATCCATATCGAAATAACTATAGGCAATGCTAAAGAGGAAAGCTAACTCAACCGCAGTTCCAATACGGACGGAGAGAAATCGACAAATGTGAAAGCAACATTGACAGGTCGGTTTTTTCGCCGGCCGGCTGAAACCGGCAAATGTGAAAGGGGGCCTAACCTCATTTTCATTTCTCAGAGGAAACTATGTGGTTCCTAGTAGGATAATCGGCTTACGTGCTTAGAAAACAATCATTGGTCATTGATGGGTTGAAACGTGGCATGGCTGAGGAACATGAATTACGGCTTCTATATTCTGGCTAACTGTCAGTACTAAATAATTTATAGATCGATATCCGTTTAGAAACTAATTGCGGTCTTTTGGAAGTTTCCAAAATTCTCCAAGCTAAATACAAATAAGGAATAGTTTTCCCTGAAAGTCCTTCAGCAAAGCAATCTATTTGCATATGCAGGAGCTAAATCAGACTTCTACCTCAGGTACACCAAGGTCTATACACCAAGGTCCACCTATTAACATACAACAGATGGAATAAATTTATAGCAGAATTTCCCTCTACCATGAGTATTTGACTCATGGAATCCGCTAGATATGCTAGACCAAGTGAGATCAAAAGCCTCTCCACAAATGTTTCAAAAACCTATATTTTAACGAGAATCCTATTTATTTCAGTAACCACGAGGCATAAAATTCAAATAGCGTGGAAAATGTCGTTTTGTACACTATTTTTCTCACAACCTTTGTTAGACTATGAAAGTAATCGACGCCGGTGAAATGTTTCAGTAGTTATAAAAAGTAAGTAAAATATTCTTTGAATAAGTAAATAACTTCTGACCTTGATGCAGCGTGTAAAAAATATCATTGCGCACAATTATTCAAGTGTAGACTTACCGTAGATACATAATTCATAAATAGATAAAATTTCCGTCCAGTACCACAACTTGCGCAAGGTCCTTCTTTTGGAATTTCTAATTGTCTTTCGTGATTTTTTTGTGTATTTCAACCCTTTCTCTGCTCTTCTTTGTCTCTAGTCCCGCCGATACATATAACTCGTTTAGTTTTGCTTCCGTTAATTAACTACTTCCTCTAAGAGGAGCTTTGAAATGTTTTAGACGATGGAATTTATTAAGAATCTCAGTCAGTGATATGCATCAAACAATGATACAACTGAATTGAATATTTTTTATTGTTATAATGGAGAATGGCCTGAAACTTTTGCAAGGTTTAACCCTTTGACACCGAGCGAAGCGGTCCCGGGCGGTCTAAAAATTTCCCTTTAACAGCGAAGAAGGGCGGTCTGATGTGGTTGGCTTCTTTTGAGGGAAGGGGAGGTTCCGAGATCGTTTAGGAGATAAGCGCGGTTGGGAGGGTCCAATTATCCTTGCAAACCGCAGCCCATTTCCGTGCGCCTTAAGGGAAGGTTATAGCAGCGAATGGTGTGATGTGGTAAATGACCACCCAGTTTTGGAAGAGTCCAATTCATGTCGCTTTCTCCCAGAAGGTCCTGGTTTTAAAGGAGCTAGAAGAAAAAAGTCAGCTCCTGTTTAAAGAGTTAAGAAGAACTTGACAAATTTCTCTAAATATTTTAGAAGCATGAGCTCAGTGTTTTATATTTTATTTTGCATTATTTAGTGCGTTTTAGGACGTAAATTTCTGTATTACCAAATTTAAACGTCCATGCTTTCATTTGATTGAAAATTGATATTTATCAAGCCTGAATATCAATACATAAAGATATCGTTTTCAGTGATAAATGAACAAAATGTCAATAAAATATGCATAATGATTCGGAAAAGTTCAGATAAATTTCACATCAAAACAAATTAGTTTTACATAGGAATATATAAGTTGAAGCGTCATGTGTACGCGCTAACGATACAAAAAGAATAAGAAATAAATATATAGAAACATGGTTTATAAGACAGAATTATTAAATAATGTGAGCATAATAATGAAGTTTATAAACACACGGGCGAGAGACCACAATTAATCTTAATTGTGAAATATTCATCTTCATACAGCATTTGGTGTAAACTTATATTTGTAAATACTAGCCGCCTTCGGAGACTAGCTTGTTCGCCGGGAATATGATTTGCATTGAATCTTGCATCATTTTATATCCATGGTTCTCTTAACAACGTAATTTTAAACTTCAGATTGTGGTAAATATTTAAACCGTTTTATATTAGTAAGCTTGCACATGTTCTGTTCATTGTCTACATAAATGTTCCTAATGGAGTCAAATAACTGACCTTACGCAACATTAATTTTCGCGTTGCACAATATCTTCACTTTCTTATTCGTCTTGTAATATGTGCATTTGATTTCAACATTAAAATAACGCGGCACATTTTATGGCCAGCGCCATGTTAGCTGGATTAAAACATCCTGAGAAAAGAATGAAAACATTGTAACCGTAACCATTCAGCTTAGTGGATATAATTCTTAATGTAAGCAAAGCGATATCTCGGAGAGCTTGGTTTACAGATTTCACAAAAATCTTGATGAAATAAAATATGAAAACAAAATATGTTAGAATACTATCTCAGAATACAAAAATGAAAGAGAAAGATGCAATTAAATATTTGTTTAAACAATGAAAACGGTTTGATTTGCGTTTGCACCAATGAAAAGTATTGTTTTAAATTATGCCAAAAATATTTTTAAAAATTCATTAAAATTTGAAAAAACCACTGTACGGCAACTTAATTTATATTATTGGAAAGGTAATTTTTTTCAATTTCAGATGGTGCAAAAATAATTGTTGTGCTGTAATATGTTACCTAGTTATTATGGAAAAACGCCACAATTTCGTTTAATTTTTAATTAATAAAAAATTCTAATTAAAAGTTCAAAAAAAGTTATCCGAGGTGCACATTTTTACCATCCAAAGCATGTTTGTACCAAATTTCGTAGTTTTAGGTTCAGCGGTCTGACCTGTAGAGCGCCAACACACACACATTCTTCGTTATTATTAGTAGATATACTGTTCTAAAATTTAAGGAGAGTTGGAACCCTAAGTCCGTTAACCCTAAACCTGTGCCTTCTCACTTTTCTCAAAATCTGATATAGATTCATGTTTGAAATTTTTTATACAAGTAATGTATATCTTTCTCATTATACTGAAATGATTTCTTTAAAAACAAATTCAAAAATTTATATTTTACAATTTTTTTTGTGACAAAACAAAAATTGTGAAATTGGTATTTCGATGTACCTTTTCTCAAAATCTGTTATAGATACATGTTTGAAACTGTTCATACAAGTAGAGTACACCTTTCTCATTATACTCAAATGAGCTTTTTAAAACAAACCCAAAAACTTTATTTTTTACAATTTTTTTCTGTCAAAATAGGGTAAAATTTCACTATGTCCAATTAAATATTTTGTATATTTATAAAAAATTAAAGTTTAACCGAAAGCTCATTTCAGTATAATAAGAAAGGTGTACTTTACTTCTCTAAAAAATGCCAAACATGTATCTATAACAGATTTTGAGAAAAGGTGCATTGAAGTGGCCAATTTAACATTTTCGGACTTCAGGTTCCCACTCCCCTTAATGCTCGTAACTCATTCTTATTTTAATACTTTTGCTTAGAATCGGACTCAGAATAACATTCTTCATCACTATAACAGTAACAGCTGTCACAGCTTCTCACACGCATTCTTCTTTATTATTAGAGATATATATACAGTCTTAAAATTTATAATGCTTGTAACTCATTCTTATTTTAATACATTTTTTGCTTAGAATCGGACTCAGAATAACATTCTTCATCACTATAATAGTAACAGCTGTCACAGCTATCTCACACGCATTCTCCTTCATTATTAGTAGAGAAATACAATGTTTTAAAAATTTAATACTTGTAACTCTTCCTTATTTTAATACTTTTTTGCTTAGAATCGGACTCAGAATAACATTCTTCATCACCATAATAGTAACAGCTGTCACAGCTATCTCACACGCATTCTTCTTTATTATTAGAGAGATATATACTGTTCTAAAATTTAATACTTGTAACTCATTCTTATTTTAATACTTTTTTCATTAGAATCGGGCGCAGAATAACATTCTTCATCACCATAATAGTAACAGCTATTTCAGCGATCTCATCAGTGCTCATGGAGGATTTTACAGCCTTTGTCGTTATCAAAACCATCAATGGAAGTCTCATGCCATCTGTTTTCCAGCTACCCTACATTATAAGTGAGCGTTTTTTCATATAAAATTATACTTCGCTTATAAATGTAACAACCAGTTTTCATATTTATATGTTTCTCTTATGTTACTGTAAGTTGTAATACCATAATTATTTGAAATAAAGTCATCACCCAGTCAAAAGTACTGAAAATTCTGAATTTAATATAATTGATAAAGCAACTTATCAGTATCCTGTAAAAATGTAATCAAATATAAGTTGCCGTAGAGTTTTTTGTTCAATATAAAGGCATAGTTAATAGCAAAAGTTTTAGAAATGTACGCATGTGAAAGTTAGACATATGAATATAATTTTAAATAAAATAAAAATATTAACATACCACGTTCCTAAAACGGACTAAAAAGTATAAAATAATTTCTTCTAGTACGAAAAAGTGTTTTTTTATGAAAAAATTTTACACCTTTTCGAAAAAGATGACTACAAAATTTTGTAACTTTATATTTTTAAACTCATTGTAGTTGAAATTTGAGTTCATCAATTATTTTTTCTTATAGTTCTGGAAATTGTGGCGCCCGAAATGAGGACACGCATGAATGGTATTGTCAACATCTCGTGGACAATTGGGCTTTGCGTTTTACCGCTGCTAGCGTACTTTTCTCGTAGCTGGGTTACGCTAGGTCTTCTCACTTCATCAGTGACGCTAATTTTCTTCTTATATTACACGCAAGTTGTCTTCTCACTTCATCAGTGACGCTAATTTTATTCTTATATTACACCTAAGTTTTTTTATGTGCTCTCCTTAATTAAACTTGAAATAGGAGTGTGATATCGATATCTCCGGACAATAGTAATGACAATGCAAATAATCTTTTCAAGAGGGCTGCTCATTTCACGATGGTATTTATTGTAGTAATATATTTTCAGTTATAAATTTGATTATGTGATTACCAACCAGAAGAGAAGTCCATGTTGCCTTGGCATGCGGACAAACCTGACGAACATTCGAGCACAACTGCTTTAAGGGAACATACGACTGTTAAACCTCGAAAATTTTCGATTTTATAAAAAAAAATTATATGTTATTCCCCTGTCTTTTCTGAACAATTTAAAACAATTTGCGTTAAAAAATGTCTATCATCATGAAAGTTATGAAGTAAAATGTATCAGCTATTCAAAAACATTGAATATGGCCATATCTTTAAAGCGCTACATCTCAAAATGTATTTTTTTAATATTGCGCGCACGATATCTCAAGAACTATTGAATATTTTTACATAAATTTTAACTGAGTATGTATGGTGCTAAGTTCTACAAATTGAGCCACATTTTTGTACATATTTTCTCCAAAGAAGTTTTTTGGATGAGTTAGAAAAGTTGAAATTTTAACAATTTTTAACATTTTTATTTTAAATTGGTATATAAAGTAGAAATTAAATTTAAATGTTAATAAATTGGGTTCAGTTTCTTAAACAGACTGTTTGGATTAATTAGATGCCTAAAATATTGTGTTTAGACAAATATTTTATCCGCAATAATGCGTGCAAGGTGACTATCTCATTATTTCTCCAAAAATAATACCCGTATTTATTACTCTCTCAAAAATTACATAGCAATATAAAGGTTTGAAAATGTGTGTATTATAATAGAAAGAACAGATATTTTTTCCAGAAAAAGTGAGTTTGTTAATTTTATTGTTTCAGAGATATAATGTACCGAATTTACAGTTTTCCCGCATTTTTTAGAGGTTTAAGAGTCGTATGTCCTCTTAACAAAATGAAATGGTTGGAAATGGTGGAGCCACTTCCTACGAATTACAACCTTCACCCCTACCAATCAACTCCAACCTCTACAAGACAACCAACTGGCTCCATCCATTAACCGTCCTAAAAGTGGAGAAATTTGGACTAATTAAAACAAATTGACAACCAGGATCCGCGGAACTAAAGCCAGAAAATAATTAAACACAAAAATCCTATGACTTCAGTCCCTTAGTCACAATTAATCGGATTTACCAATAAATTAATGAGCAAAAAATACATATTGGGAAACATATACACAAAAGCATTCACAAGAACACCACACACACAAATCGAAGCTGGAGCACAAAGCCCCCCTCCAAAGGTGATTATGTGATTAATTATTTATTTATTTAATTCTTATTGGAAGTGTGTATACCTTTTGGCACATGACCAGCTGATTTATTTCAAATCTCTCAAAGATGCAATTCAAAAATATGTAACAAATCATTAGGTAACAAGAAGCATTCAGTAGCACTATTCATTTAAAAAAATTTTCAAAGAATACTCCCATAAAGCCTGCCTTCCATTTTTATTGGTTAAAGTAGTAAATTTATTCTTTTCAGAGCAATAACTATTAGTTTCGTCTAGAAGAACAAGAAATATTAAAATGGTAATGAGCATTATAAAAAGAGAAATTTTTCATTGCATACATTTAAATATTTCTCTTTAACGCTGACACATCTCAAAACCCAGCTCCAGCCACAAAGTGACGCAATGTATCATTCCA
>BGPR01015838.1:6706-22651 GCA_013235015.1 Araneus ventricosus | reverse complement strand
TCCCATCCAATCATTGCATACGTTTAAAGATTTCTTTAACGCTGACATTTCTCAAAATCAAGTTCCAGCCACCAAGTGACGCAATGTATCAATCCATACGATCTGAATCTCATCCATTCATTGCATACATTTAAATATTTCTCTTTAACGCTGACACTTCTCAAAATCAAGTTCCAGCCACAAAGTGACGCAATATATCAGTCCATACGATCTGAATCTCATCCATTCATTGCATACATTTAGATATTTCTCTTTAACGCTGACACTTCTCAAAATCAAGTTCCAGCCACCAAGTGACGCAATGTATCAATCCATACGATCTGAATCTCATCCATTCATTGCATACATTTAAATATTTCTCTTTAACGCTGACACTTCTCAAAATCAAGTTCCAGCCTGAAGTGACGCAATATATCAGTATCCATACGATCTGAATCTCATCCATTCATTGCATACATTTAAATATTTCTCTTTAACTCTGACACTTCTCAAAACCCAGCTCCAACAAAGTGGCACGAATGTATCTCCATATGATCTGAATCCCATCCAATCATTGCATACGGTTAAAGATTTCTTTAACTGTGCCTTCTCAAAATCAGCAGCCACCAAGTGACGCAACTGTATCAGTCCATTGATCTGAATCTCATCCATTCATTGCATACATTTAGATATTTCTCTTTAACGCTGACACTTCTCAAAATCAAGTTCCAGCCACAAAGTGACGCAACGTATCCATTCCATACGATCTGAATCCCATCCATTCATTGCATACGTTTAGATTTCTCCTAACGCTGACACTTCTCAAAATCAGCTCCAGCACAAAGTGACAATGTATCATTCATGTGATCTGAATCCATCACATTGCATACGCGTTTAAAGATTTTCTTTTAATGCTGACATTTCTCAAAATCCAGCTCCAGCCACAAAGTGACGCATTGTATCATTCCATACGATCTGAATCCCATCCATTCATTGCATACGTTTAAAGATTTCTCACTAACGCTGACACTTCTCAAAATCCAGCTCCAGCCACAAAGTGACGCAATGTATCATTCCATGTGATCTGAATCCCATCCATTCATTGCATACGCGTTTAAAGATTTTCTTTTAATGCTGACATTTCTCAAAATCCAGCTCCAGCCACAAAGTGACGCATTGTATCATTCCATACGATCTGAATCCCATCCATTCATTGCATACGTTTAAAGATTTCTTTTTAATACTGAGACTTCTCAAAACCCAGCTCCAGCCACGCAATGTATCATTCCATACGATCTGAATCGACAAATGCAGTGTGTGTTTAAAAATTGCAGTTAATATTTGTGAATTCGAAGAAAGGCCAAATTTCCAAAAACACAAGCAATTATAAACTAACAAATCGTGTGTGGAGTATATATTTGTTTTTAAAAAAAATTTTAAGCATTTTTCAAAGAATATCTTTATGAGCACTTCTTTTTTTCTTCAGTTTCCTTCCGGAATCACCTCGTTGGCTAGTTTCTCAAGAAAGGTACGACGAAGCTGCAACGATTTTATATCAGATCGGAGAGAAGAATAAAAAAGTTGTTGAAAAGAATGAACTGGTCCAAAAACTTCAGGTAGGATACTTGATTTTACGCAAAATGATAATGCCCTATAAAGTAGCTGAATGTATCTTCTATACTTTGCCCACAAAATTCTCGTCCCAAAATATCATCAAATGCTGTATAAACAATAAATAAAGATCTAGAGCACATTTTTAAATGTTTTTGTATCTAAAAGAATGTTTTAAAGTACATTTCTAGAAGAGCTTTTCTTGTAGGAATGAAATTGCAATGTAAAGTTTAATTCCGCTACTAAATGGCAACTTGTATTTCTGGGTGGAAATGAAGTCATTCATTTAAGGCAATTTATTTGAGAAAAATGGTTTTGTATCATATTTCCAACATACCTACGCTTCTTCTGGAAGGTCAATGACTCATTATTCCAGTGAATTTGTATCGATTTTTCAACAGGGTTCGAAATGTGTTCCTAGCCGTTATAGGTGCAAATTTTTAATCCTTTCTCAAAGAAAAGAAATATTTATCCTCCTTTCTAGAAAAACAGTGGAATCCATGACTAGGCTAGCTTGATGCCTTTATTGCGTTTTGCATATTGAGTCAATTCACGCTCACGTGTTGCATCAAGTGAGCCGAGATAGTTTAATCTTAAAATTCCTTACGCATCTTGAAGGAGTAAAAAAGGAATGACATCGCAATGCAGGCAGATTAAAATAACGCATAATTAGATGTTAGATAATGTGTCTGAGAATGTTTATCTAGCGACATAACAGTCACGTGAATCGACCCCATTTCTTTTGGAACTTCACATTTCGATAATTATACTGATCGTTGTTCGGGCACCACCCTCACTAACAAGGGCAACACCAGGCACATGGGTCACCGATTTTTTTTCAAATTTTGTACATTTGTAGTAGTGCCTTAGGACAATACAACATGCAATCCACAAGTGCTACTATCAGAAATTTTTGAGAAAATCAATCGAAACCTTTAGTGGGTAGAATACCAACCAATTCGCTGCAAGTTAGTGCGAGATGGCGGCGGTCGAGTGCTTAGCTTCTGAGCTCCGTAATTGCTGGATCGAGTCCCACACTGAACGTTTGTTTAATACCATTTAAATATTTTATAACGAATAATATCGTTCATACGCACGGATATTTATTGAACTTTCAACGGCGTTTAGTAATTCTATTTTTTCGTAAAATAAAAACTTATTTTTTATTATAACTTTATTCATCACATTATATGAATAGTAATTAATATCATCCAATTTGCTTCAGAGATGCAGAGATTCATGAGATGGCGGCATATAATGTGATGAATAAAATTATAATAAGAATAAATTTTCATCTTGCAAAAAATTAGCAGAATTACTAAACGCTGATGAAAATTCCATAAATATCCATGCATATAAACGAAATTATTCGTTATAAAATATTTAAATGATGGGTAGAAAAAAGTTCAGTGTGGGGCTATATTCGGCGATCCAAGCAATTACGAAGTTCTGACACTAACCACTCCATCGCCATCTCGATCTAAATTTGCAGCGAACTGGTTGTTATTTTATCCGCTGATGTTTTCGATCGATTTTCTCGAAAATTACTGAGTTGTAGAACTTGTGGCTTGCATGTTGTATTGTCCTAAGGCACTACTACAAATGTGCAAAATTTGAAAAAAATCGGTGACCCATGTACCTGGTCTTTCCCTTGTAAGTTCACAAAAACATTTTGACATATCACTGTAATGAATTCCAAATTCTATTGCACTTAATTATTTTGTGATAGGACCCTGTTAGCTAAACATTAGTAAATCAACCATAGGAACTAGAAATCTGTAAAATAATTTTGACGATTTATCACGACTCCAAATTATTCAAGTTGAAACACATCTCGAAGCTAGTTTTGAACTTGCTGACTTTTGCCTGAATGTTCAGTTCTGCTTCCAAGTAAATTTTTCTTCAACGATAAATTTTATACGGTAGATGCGGAAACATCAATGATAGATAACACATCGATATTTCCTATCTGCAGTTCCATAAAGCCTTAAGCCGGCCATTCATTTCACAGATAAACTGGATATTTTGGAACGCGAGAAGGAAAAGAAACATAAGAATCTATGGAAATCAGCCAAATGGCTTGTGGTGGTTGGAATTCCGTCTGGACTGAAATCGGAACGAAAAATCAGAGGGACCCTGAAAGAGGCCAGTGAAAAGAACAATGCCTTGCGTAGATTGAAGCCTCGCTTCGAGGGTAGCATAAATTAAAATCCGCTGACTGGGGAAAATCGAAGAGCGATTGACAAGCAGCTGTAGAGAGGGAAAGAAGATCGCCCCCACCTTCGTTCAGAATTAGCGTCCTTTTAAATACAAGTGAATGACGTGCCTGTATTTTCCGATTAAAGTGGGTGGAAGAAAAAATGGTTTAGGACAAACGGCATGGCTATAGGGTAGACCGGGGCTAGTTGGACCATTTTTTCTTCTAATTATTTTTTTAAAAAAGGGAATTCAAAATTTTTTAAAATTTTTTAACCTGACTCTATTAGTGAACCTTCAGAAACAATTCGCCATAGTAAAATTTGAATATATTAACTATCAGTATCAATTTGAAACCTCAAACTGATACCAAGTCTCTTGGTCCAACCTGCCCCGACTGCGGGGTAAGTTGAGCCACTACTACTATGAAGCGACTATCGCAAAACATTCTGCTATATTATTATACTTCATTAATTTAAGTAACGTAGACGTGTTATTATCCACATTAGGTGTATTATATACAAATTTGGTGCAATTCTATTCAATAGAAACTGAGATACAGCTTTTATGGCCGTCATCAAATAGTATTGAGTAATTATAATCAAAATTGAGTCCGCATAGTTTTTCATAACAAGAATCTTGCATAATATATCTGGTATAATTCCATCCAACACATTCAGAAATATTTTTATAACGCACATCCTGATAAACCCTGTGTAGAAGCATGGATCAACGTGCCCCATGCGAAATGGCCCAACTAGCCCCGTATTGCTAATTTTGTTTCCAATGGGCGTAGGGATTTATTATGAAAGCATTTCGATAAGCAAACCAGCCCTAAAGTAACAATGAAGATTTATCTTTTTTAATATTATTTGTTAAAATGGAAATTATATTTTATAAGCAAAGAAAAAAACGATTATTCATAAGTGAGGAAATTTACTCAGGTTAGCAAAAATTAGAAAATCCTGGCTGGTTCTTTAATGAACGCTACTCCTTCAATGACGCTGATGTGGAAGAAGGAAGGCGGGATTATACACACGTGTCTGGAATGGCAGCGTTAAATACCGAAAAGCATTAAAAATATCGCGACTGGCCCAACGTGCCCCTATGACCAACTAGTCCCGGTCTACCATACTCCAAGTGTATGGTCGGCTTTAACCTCAAAACTGATTTTGTTTGTATTTGAAGTCCATTGTACTTCATGGTACTTTCATCTAAAGCGCGAGTGTTTTTTTTTTTTCCTGAGGCACCAAGAATCGTCGGATATTGCCTTTAATGTGTTTATCTGTGCCCTTGAATTTTGAGGTCAAGCACTTTCTTCAATCTCACTACTATCACGGCATCTACTAATCACACCGTAAATTAATTGTCATTTAACTTTCTGGCGACCTTTCTAAATTTAAAAGAAGTTATGAAACTAAAGAACATTGGACTTCCTTCTTATTTCGCCATTTTTTTCCGCACTATTTGCCTGCAATCGTTTAATCGCAAATCAGATAAGACAAATTTGATTAAGTGGATTAGCTTCATTTTTACATGCTCCATCAAAAAACAAAAAAAGTTCCTTGTTATATTAAACATAAGGAACTTCGAAGTTATAAAATGGCCATTAGAGATAAAGTATCTTTGAATGATTTACATTTATTTAAAATCCCTTTATCAGATTGAGCCTAAAAATTACTGTCCAATCATTTCAGTATTAAAGGATATGGTATTCGATACTAAAGATCAGAAAAAGTCGTTGCGTAATTTTTATTCAACTGGAAATATAAAACCTGACTTTTAATCTATATATTAATACGTGAAGAGAAAACTTTGTACCCCTTTTCAAGCAAATTGTGCTCACGGAGGAGTGTGAGATTTGGCATAGTTAAAGTTCATATGGAGAAGGAGTGCAGAAAGATAAAATTTATGTAATGCTGATAGAACTTATAGGTAATTTTCACCATTTTGTGGCTGTGTGCAGGTTTTTCGGAGTTTGTTGGTCGTTGGACACGTATGGCTATAGTATTGCACTACGTCAATGTTGTCGCAGGCTGCACTCGCTGGTTCCTGATTGTTCCTGGGTCTGGCCTCCCTTGAGAAGCTTACGCGGAGTGGATGATTTGTAATTCATTTAATCCTCCCGCAGTGAAATCCACTCCAAGAGGGAATTTATTTAGATTATTTATGAAAAAACCTCTTCGGAGTGAAATACAAAATGCGGATGATTTAAATCTGTCAATGTCAAACACATATTAGTCTGTGGTCAAACAGTCGCACAGAGTAGAGATTGTCTCTAAGGAATTTATATATAGTATGTATTACTAATACATTAAATAAAATAAAATAAAACATTCATTGTTTACGTTCATACTGAATGTCAAGCACATAAAAGTCTGTGGTCAACATTTATTTTTTTAACCGCCCGTTTTTTTTGTTTCAATAAAAAATAACCTCAATAACGTTCAAACTTAAAACTTTAATGAATTACGGTCGAATTTCGGCCGCTGGGCGACCTCTAGTCCTTATTATTGGCCCACATTTCAAAATCTTTCGGCAAGGCCTTATTCCAACCTAAAACATGGTAGAAAGGCTCAAGCCTATCATGAATCGACAGCCGGCTTAAAGCATTTATTTTGTACTCGAAGAAAAAGCATCATTCCTCTCTCATATCATCATATAAAACCTCTTTTTGATAAGCATCTAAATCATAATTTCAGTTGGGCAGAGAGCATCATAGTTGAATTCATGGAGTTCCGCTGATTCCAAGATAACTTTGATCTCCGCGTCATAATCAAATTGAATTTAAATGGAGCTTATACTTTTACAAAGTTTAGAGAAACAAAGGAGTTAAAGCAAATGCCTTAAGGGACATTTCTTCGTACGAAAAGTTTCAGTAAAGTAGAAAGAAGGAGTCATTAAATACAGTTAATCCCAGTGGCGGCTCGTCAGCTCAGAAAAAAGCAGTGCTGTAGAAGTTGTATTGGCCTAAGTTGTAGGAAATTTTATGCTGATTATTTTGGTATATATTGATGATATACTAAAAATTGATAACTTTTGAATTATAAGCAAAAAACTAGGAAATTTTTCATGTTTTTTTGGCTATAACTAAAATTCCAACACAACTGTATGGTGGCAAACCTAAGATTCGTAACCAGCACCCCGAAAAAGATAAAGAAGCCAAAAATTACAACTTCTCAAGAATTTGATTTAAAAAGCTATTTAACGACTGGACTACTGAGAGGAAATTGCGACAAGAGAGAGCTGTTCCGGAGTACAGCTCAAGGGGTTCGAATTTCAATGGGAGAAAGGGTTGCTTTTTTTCCGATTGAGAGCAACGAGTTGCTCAATGCCGGAAATTTCGATTCTAGGAGGGACAAAACTTTCTGAAGCTCTGATCTATCTCTCTCTTAATTATTTTTATTTATTTTCCATTTTCCTTGTACGTTTTATATCAGCCCTCATGTTGCCTCAAAACGGGACGTTAATTTAACTAAAATTTTACGTTTATTATTACTTTTTTGTCATTTTCGATTACCATTGAACTCTTTAAGTTGAAAAGTAAGTCAATTAGAATAAAAACAAAAATACAAGTTTTAAAATGATTTCGGGGGGACTGCAGCTCTGCAGCCCTAATGGACGAGCCTCCACTGGTTTATTGTAAATGTTTAAATGGAGTAAAGGGGGAAAAAGGGAGATTTGAATTTGAGAAAGGGAAGAAAAACGTTCCGTGCAGCAATACCAAGAAGGAGTAAAGGAGAAGTAAAACGTTAAATGGAATGTTTTGGTACTGATTTTGAGTTCATCGATATGGTCGCGATTAGCATAACGCAGAGAGCTTTGAAAATGATATGGAAAATTTGGGAAACAATTAGTCGTAAAACGATCGTGAAAATTTTCGATACCGAACATATCTTGTAAATATTCGATACCTAAGATAGAAAAAAGTCAGTGTTCCATCAGGTCAACAGTAAATGCATTGGCCTGACCATTTTCCTTGTACGTTTTTTATCAGCCCTCGTGTTGCCTCAAAACGGGACGTTAATTTAACTAAAATTTACGTTTATTATTACTTTTTTGTCATTTTCGATTACCATTGAACTCTTTAAGTTGAAAAGTAAGTCAATTAGAATAAAAACAAAAATACAAGTTTTAAAATAATTTCGGGGGGACTGCAGCTCTGCAGCCCTAATGGACGAGCCTCCACTGGTTTATTGTAAATGTTTAAATGGAGTAAAGGGGGAAAAAAAGGGAGATTTGAATTTGAGAAAGGGAAGAAAAACGTTCCGTGCAGCAATACCAAGAAGGAGTAAAGGAGAAGTAAAACGTTAAATGGAATGTTTTGGTACTGATTTTGAGTTCATCGATATGGTCGCGATTAGCATAACACAGAGAGCTTTGAAAATGATGTGGAAAATTTGGGAAACAATTAGTCGTAAAACGATCGTCAAAATTTTCGATACCGAACATATCTTGTAAATATTCGATACCTAAGATAGAAAAAAGTCAGTGTTCCATCAGGTCAACAGTAAATGCATTGCCCTGAAATTTTCTTACGGAAAAGTCAGTTATACTATATTTAGCTCTTTAGATATTACACAGATTAAAACTAACACTCTGTCAATCAGCGTTGCTCAAATCATTATGAATAGCAGGCAAAATTTAGTTTTATAAAAACTGTATCAAATATATTTTTCACATGAAAACATTTTTATGAAATGTAGTGAATAGGTTAAAATATGCAATATGATGGCATGTGAGTTGAAAAAAAGTTTAATTTTTAACATTTAAAAATAGAAATAAGATGAAAATATTTTGTTTTTTTCAAAAAAAACCGAAAATTACAGTTCATTTTCTCGGAAATTTCATCCTAATATATATCAGCACAACTAATCCGATCCATAAACATAAAACATAATTTTAACCGACGCGGTAGCAAACGGAATATGGATAAAGCATAATTTTACCAAACCATCTGACAGTCAGTTAATATTAAAATACTATCTTTTAAAAGTTTGAATACTTCTTTTATCGTCAATACTTCGTTCAGAAACGGCATTAATACTTAGCTGAAAGTATTTGTCAAGAATTATTAGTGAAATGCCCATTATTAAATTTTAAAAAATTACTTACAAGTGTAGATAATTGATGTTTTGGCAGGCTTTGCATTATAAGAATTGCTTAAAAATTATCACAATATTTTTATATTAAAAAGAGCGATACAGTTGACTTAATCGACATCTTTGACAATCTTTCAAGAAAATATTACACCATGCGAAAAATTTCTTCGAAATAAATAAAGTTTTAAAATGTTTGTTTTCTTTCAGAAATTGGGTGAAAAGATGAAAAATGAAAAGACCGTTGATAAAGTTGAAAATTCTTCCTTAGATTTACTGAGATATCCCCAACTCAGGAAGAAATTCATTATTATCACTTTCTGTTGGTAAGTTGTAAATACAGGGTGCCCACTAAAGTCGCTTGCAACCCTTTAAACTACCGAATGGCTGCAGCTATCTTCATAAGCGTGGTGTCTAGACATGGTAAAGTGACTATGCGCTAATGGATGAAAACACTTACAGCGCCACCTGGTGGAAAACGGTGGAGTTAGCGTTATTATCTCTAAAACGGTACGAGATAGAGGGGGAAATGAATCACAAAGTTGAAGAGCATCATCGATTTAGTATAAAAAGACACCTTGTAGTCATGAATGCTGAAAACAGAACGCTTAAAATGCACATTTGTTTGTTTACGGCTTCCGAAACTGTGACGTCATTAAATATGAACGAAAGAAGAAAAGATTATCTTTTGGACGAAAAACGAGCCCCCAACGTGTCAAGAGTTCAGATGTGCATTGTAGCAGACGGAGAGAAGTTTGAACATCAAAAATAAAGGTATCTTGCGATAATTAGTTTTTTTTTCTTTCTAAGAAGGTTTTGTCATGTGTCAGTGTATGAAATCCCGAGCAAACAAATACGTGCTTTTAGCACTCTGTTCTAAGCATTTACGTCCACAAGGTATCTTTTTGTACTAAATTGATGATGCTCTACAATTTTGTAATTCACGTTTTTCCTCTATCTCGTACCGTTTTAGAGATAATAACGCTAACTCCACCGTTTTCCTCCAGGTGGCGCTGTAAGTGATTTCATCCAGTAGCGCATAGTCGCTTTACCATACCTAGACACCACTCTTATGAAGATAGATGCAGCCATTCGGTAGTTAAAAGGGTGTTAAGGGACTTTAGTTGGCTCCTGTATAATAAGATTTTTTTTTAAATGAGTCTTAATTAAAAATATCAAGCATATTTATTCATCATATTCTTCGAAGTGTTATTGCCAAATTAGAACAATTCATGTTCCAATTGATTATTTTTTTTAATTCCAGGATGGCCAATATCATGTCATATTATGGGCTTCAGCTAAATATATCGAATTTGGCGGGAAATGAATTCGTTAATTTCTTCCTCTTGGGTATCGCTGAAGTGCCTGGTTACTTAAGCAGTTGGTTTTTCATGGAACGTTTCGGTCGACGCTGGTGTTCTGTGGCGGGTTTTCTACTCACTGGAGTTGTATGCATGACGTCAGCTATTGGTAAAATATCATTTCTTTGTTTATTTAAAAGTTGAGCTAAATATTTTCATTCGACTATGATATATTTACATGGCCTCTCAAAATGTCCACACGCTTTGAATAAACGATACATAAACAATTAATAATACGCATTAAAATTTCATTACTGATATTACTTAACAAAAATTCAAAATTTTATTAGTCATCAGTAATAGTCGAATTGTTATTAGGAAAACTGCACTGATAATACCGACAGATGGAATTGCATATGTCGCTAAACATACCAGTTCGTGTTTGGAAGCATTCTCTCTCCATCTCTGCCTACTTTAAAAATGGAACAATCATTGCTTAGAACATATTTTAATGAAACTTAATCCTTCAGTATACTGTCCTTCTCTAATTATACACCTACCCCCAACGTGTTTTTCCATTGCTGAAATGGTTCCTGGGATTTCTTTTTTGGAACCACACATAAGTCTTATGGCGAATCTTCTCTCGACTATTGTTTCAAATAATCGATTTTTCAAGATGGATTTCAACTTAAGGAACAAAAGAAAGTCCATAGGGTCAAACCTGGAGATTTACGTCCCGCTACGTCACATTTTAGAAAGTTTTGTTTCGAAATTGAATGATCCAGGAAATCTTGACTAGTTGTGGCATGAGTCATGCTTTATTTATGAGTTCTGAGACAAGGTCCAGATTTTGCTACAATGCGATCCGTCTGCAGATTATAAGTTAAAATTCTAAGAAATGCATTTTTTTCTGGAGCTTCTCAATCTGATAGACATTTAAACGATAATTTGCACGAATTAAAGCAAACGATGCCTCGGCGTAATGATCGCCCATTGATATGGAAGAACGTCCAGTGTTTAAATTGTTTTCGGTGGGTGATCTACCAGATTTGCAACGTTGCTATCATTCATAGCATTGGCTATGGTTAAAACAATTTTCTCTACAAACTTTCTGATGTTTGTAAAATGTTTCAGTAAATGTTTCATCACTTCGCTTTTTCACTCATTCATCGCTTTTTGGCAAATTTACATTAATTTTCGCTCAATTTCATCGCTTTTCATTTCCGAAATGTAAAAGGTCGCCAACACACACAATATATTATATAGCAACGGATTTGGAAACCCTCCGCGCTTTTGCGCATGCGCCGGGCGGAGTTATTTTCATCAAAATTGGGGGAAAGTGAAGAATGGAATGGTTATGGCGCATGTGGGGTGTATGTTGCAAACATCAGAGGGCGCTGCTAGATAAATAGAACAATTTATTTAATACAAACAACAATATTAAAAACGGTATGTCATGACGATTCCACATGTTAGGGTAAGCCCATGGATTCTAAAATACAGGTGAAGAAAACATCAGTCACAGGAGGAACCGGGTGTAAACAACCTGGAAAGAAGAAGGCAAAAGCGAGAGAGTTCTCGGTTGAACGTCTTCATATACTCCGCTGGCGGTAAATCCTCAAGTTGCCACAAGCTGGTTCACAATGGACCTTATGCACCGTTTGGGTTCGAGAGTATAGAAAAACAGCTGTGGAGGAATAAACAAAACGATCGGCCTATAAGTGACTCAGAAATAAAAGCAGTTCTGAGTCAGCTGTTTAAAACTGGCCAATGACTGCCGCCGGCAGGTCACGTGTCGGAGGATGTGACGTCACATGCATAAGGTCCATTACGACGAGGTAGGTACGACGAATATCGGCAGCATGGTGGTCAGAGTCAAGGTCATAATCTTTTGATTCGATTCCGCTACATGGTGATGTTTACATTTTATTGAGCGTTATCTAACAAAGAACTCCGGAAATGTGCTCATATGACTCATTGCCTGACACCCCTTTCCGGTGTAAAATTATCCAAAAGTGGTAGTCTTGTAATCCGTTGCTGAACAGTATTGGTTCACAATATCACTAACAAAACAGTGATATATGACGTAGTATTCCCAAAGAAGTGCAAGTTCAAGGTTAATGCCACACAATGTCAACAACGGGGTTGACAGATTAAATCGTTAACCCTCTAATTTAAAAGTTCGGTTTCTTTTCGGACAGATCTCATAGTTTGTCTTGGACTATTAGCACTATGTTTCAGATGCCTCCACTGACAGAAATCCATCAGGTTGAGATAAGGTGAGCTATGTTCCATATGTCCCCACTGACAGAAATCCATCAGGTTGAGATAAGGTGAGCTATGTTCCAGATGTCCCCACTGACAGAAATACATGAGGTTGAGATAAGGTGAGCTATGTTCCAGATGTCCCCAGTGACAGAAATCTAACAGGTTGAGATAAGGTGAGCTAAGTTCCATATGTCCCCACTAACAGAAATCCATCAGGTTGAGATAAGGTGAACTATGTTCCATTTGTCTCCACTGACAGAAATACATCAAGTTGAGAAAAGGTGAACTATATTCCATATGTCCTCACTGACAGAAATCTATCAGGTTGAGATAAGGTGAGCTATGTTCCATAAGTCCCTACTGACAGAAATCCATCAGGTTGAGATCAGGTGAGCTACGGGTGAAATTAATAGTACCATTGCACCCTAATTATCTGTTCACCAAAATTCCATCAAAATAGACCCTCAAGTCGTGATGGCAATTAATATATTAATAAATTGAGTGATTAAACTATGATATATATTTTTTGTAATAGTTATCCAGAATGAACATTTATTTTTCAGACTATCTGCTGCATCTAGAAAAGCAGCAAAATGTTCAGAAAAATTAAATGGAATAACTAAAATCGAAACCAAATTTTTAAAAATCCAATATCGCGAAAGATAAAAAAGAAATTGAGAATTCCCTAAAATCAAAATTTTTGAAGTATTTAGTTCCTAAAATATTTTTGTTCTCTGCGTATTAATTCCAAAGCTCAAAAGTAAAGAAACATTTGAATTATAGCAACTGCTAAGTCAGTGATTTCTAACTTCGCTTGCAATCCTGATAACGTGATCCAAAACATTCCTCATCAAATATTATTTGATCAAACTAGCAAGACGGCATAGTAATCCAACTTATCGTAAAATAACAAGATAGGTGATTTCTATACTTTTTCCTCGTTAAAGGAGCATCAATTCTTCTTTCGAACTCTTATTTTCATCTGTTTATATCTCATCAAAATGTTTTTTATGCCACAATTAAAAACATAACATAACAAATGTTCGCTAGAGAAAAGAATTGTTGAAGGTTAAATAGTAATTTTTACACAAGCCAACAGCATCTTTAATATCAAGCAATTAGTTTACAGAAACAAGTTCAAGAATATATTTTAATTAAAAAAATGTTTATAAAAATACAATATGGTTAAAAATGAATGAAAACAAATAAACATGTAATGTACTTACATATATATAGGGTTTGTATTATGAATAACTAAATAAATTACATATAATTTATGTACATGAGGAAGTATACTTCGGCAATATTTTAATGCTTAAAGTAAATCCTGTTTACCCTGTTTTCGAAGATTATGTGACTTATAACGACGAATTAAAAAAAGAAAAAATTATGAGGTGAGGTAAATAAAATTGCTGAAATATTTAATTTTTAATAAGATTATATAAATCTGTAGAACATGATTTTGTGTTTTTGGAGCCAAAATTGATAATCCTAAACTATCAAACATTCAAAAATTCTAAACCTTAAGGCATGAAATGTATTTCATGATTGAGACGACTTCTTGATACATAGAATTACAAAGTAATAACTTTGTTTCAAAAATGGAATGCATTTACCGCCAAAAATCTTGCTTTGATGGCTAGTCTAGAATCTTCCTGCCAATTAAAGCTCAGTAGGATTACTGCAGACAAAATATTCTAGATCTCAATAAAGAAAACATTTCGTGCTAAATGATTTAAAGGCTCTTATAAAAACTTCCTGAGGAAAACTTCTGAAAGTATATGTATAAAAAAGTATTTGGGATGTAAGAACGAAAGCTTT
Source organism: Araneus ventricosus (assembly GCA_013235015.1). Lineage (NCBI taxonomy): Eukaryota > Metazoa > Arthropoda > Arachnida > Araneae > Araneidae > Araneus > Araneus ventricosus. The sequence goes on along the minus strand of BGPR01015838.1, from coordinate 8,376 downwards.
GAAGTTTGCTTCTTCTTCAGATTTTCAAATTAGTTTCTATTTTCATAGTATTTGTTAGTTAAAAAATTCTAGAATTGTTGAATCTAGAAGATTCTTTATACAATGCACGATTTGAACAAAATTACTAGACATTACCAAATGTAGTTTCTTGAATGGGTAAAGAACTTATGAAAGAAAAAAAAACAAAGTAATCGAGAAACAAAACGACCTTCGTTTCTATTAAATTGAAATGAAATGAATGTGTCTTCTGAGGTCTTTATCCTAATGATTTTTATGAGATGTTTTTTATACTAATGTTTTTGTGCGTTTTTTATACTAGTTTAGGTATGAATTAATAGAATTAATTAAACAACAAAGCAAACAAAGAATTCAAGTTGAAACATTGATTTCTGTAAAAATGAGACTATTCATTATTTTGAGTGGTATATGTTTCGTGAAGTACACTCAGTGCAAAACATGTTTTTGAAAAAGAAAAAGAAAATTCGAGTGCATACACACGCATACAAGCGCATATGCATATATTTATTTATTCAAAGATTAAAATATTAAATGTGTGACAACTAACGGCATTCGGTACGCATTTCTGTCTTAAGTTTCTTGATTATTGTGCTTTTTTGTGAACTTAAACTTAGAAAGCTGAAACTTTCAAAAAACATTTTTTTAACAGAAATGTCCTAATTCATTGCATCGCAATTTGTTGGAATAGATTTTACTTTTAATAATAAGTCAAATTCATCAATAAAAAATTAATTGTGATCGCTTTTCATTGAAACTAACAGTAAGATAGTGTATTTAAATAATCTGATAATTATCCTTTACGTTTATACTTAACTAAAGCATATAAAGAACACACATATATATTAGAATATTGTACAGGTAGCCAATCACTACCCAGACGAAAGCATTCGAAAAAGAGAAGGTTAATTCTCTCTTAAGAGAAACTGTAAAAAAAGTACATAGATGGGGGAGGAGAGATACAGAAGGCATAGAAGAGACTTTATAGCATTTTTTTCTTCTTTGATAAAGAATTAAACAACAATTATCTTTCACTCATTTAGCTTAACTTTTGGCATTTATTTTATTTATTTATTTATTTGCTCCTTTTATTGCCAACGATCTATTTTTTTTCCATAATTCCCTTTAAATAAAGAATTAAATTTAATAAAGAATTAAACGACAATTATCTTTCAATCATTTAGCTTAACTTTTGGCATTTATTTTATTTATTTGCTCCTTTTATTTCCAACGATCAATTTTTATTTTCAGAATTCCCTTATAATGACATCATCTGCTCTATGCTCGGCAAATACTTCGCTGCGCTGACATTTATGGCCACTTACCAACAGAGTTCCGAATTGTATCCTACCGTCGTAAGATCTCTTGGAATGGGAATGAGCAGCACTGTGGCCATGTTAGTCACTCTCATAGTTCCTTACATCGTATATCTTGTAAGTATACAGCCAGGATTAACAAAACCTTTTCATAAGAGTTTTAAAAGTTATTAAATAAAGCCAAAGTCATTTAGAAAAGTACATAAGTTGACAGAACGCCGCCCCATGTCCCCGTTCCTGCAACCATTACAGTTACCGCGCGAGTTGCATGGGCATGGGACACCATAAGTTGTCAGCTGCGACTTGCAGCACCATAAGTAAACGGGTGCACGCTAGTGC
>BGPR01015837.1:0-35858 GCA_013235015.1 Araneus ventricosus | reverse complement strand
GAGTTTACGTATTGCCATGTTCTTCTTCGTACGATTCGAGGTTGAAAATGACGCCTAGAAAGTTTACTTATTTTGGGGAGTCTCGACGCCGACAGGGTTCCCCGACAGGGGCACAAACTTCAGCCAAAATAAAGAGAGCGCAGAAGTCGGGTCTTAGGGCCCGGTATCATTATCAACTGGCTGTTGAACAGCCTCATAGAAATATCGATGGGGGCATATCCCTATTTTAGGGGCCTCGTTCCTCTTTCCGGCGCCATCCTTCCGGCATTCGTGTTACGAAATGAACGTTATCGGACCAGTCTGTTTGAATGACGTAATATAGCTGGTCATCATGATTTCTCGCTTGCTTTAATAAACGGAGCGTTGCGCCCATTGCGGTCAGTGAAATAGTGAATGAGCATGCCTGAACCTGCCGTCGATTAAGTTTTACCGCTATCAGACATCAATACGACATTGGCGTTCTGGAACTATCGCGTACCACATATAAATGGCAAACAACATCACTAATGATTGAAGGCGTCCGCGTTCAAAGCCGATAGACTGCAATTTTCGTGCGAAAGGCCATCCAGCTAAAAAAAATTTTCGTCAAATACACAAATAGACAAATGACAGACAAATGTTGCTTCGACGGGATTTTGGTGAAAACTTCCACACAGATTTGTTGGCCTCCCAGTCATAAAATATCCGGCGAGTTTCACTATCTAGCTCAGAAATCACCAACCCGGCAATGCATACCAGGCACGCGAAATGCAGGTGTTGAAAACAAAGAAAAATACGGTGAATTGCGCATTACAGAATTGAAGCTTCAATTGAATACCGTTATTTTACCGGCCTTACCACTCGGCATGATTGCGTGGCGACGGGGCGTAATTTCGTACTGACGAGCGTACCCCTTGAAGTCATTTCCCGTTAACGCAAATATAACACGATTTCTATTTTCCATTTTGGCATTGAACTTATTAATAAAAATGTTGATAAAATGTCTATAGCAAATGTTATTAATCGAACATTTGACTTGCTACCTATGCCTATTCATATATTTAAACAATATCACGACGATTTTCATATGAAAGCTTCATCATCTCTATGTCGTTACCCGTACCACCGAACAGAAAAAGAGCCTTCTCACCGTTCATTGTTCATACATATGTTTTTATTTCTGCATACGAAGAGAAAGGCATCAACAACACTCTTCGACCGAGATTTTCGGTTTGTCTCCGTCGTTTAAATTCTCGAGTCTGAAAAATGCAATTTGGGATTATGTTCGGGAAATTAAAACAGAATTGATAATGAATATTGAGCAGGAGCATGTACTTGCAGCGTGTGATTTTCGCACATAATTTTTTTTGTATTTCTGTCAAATTGGAGAAAGTGGTCTGCTCACGAAAGCCTGTTCAATTGTGAGTTCAGTGAACATTATACCAAAAAAATTCGCAGGGTATATATCGGCGAATGTAGGAAGTCCGGTATAGCCTTGAAGTACTGGTTCAAGGATGTTCAACGGTTCGTATATCGCATACTGTATCTTCATAATTTTCGCTTGGGATGCCAACATTGCTCATATCTGCGCCCGGGCCTCATTCTTCGTGTTAAAACAGGTGTTTCTAATTTATTTAGTTGCACGCATATTACCGGGGTGCTGGCGATGCCTCGTTTATTTTACCGGGCGAAAGTAGCGGCCGGCGTTTCGATCTGGCAACACGTACTGAAAATTATGGCAACTTCTAAACGAAAACTTTCGTTTCCATTCTTCAGATGGATTCTCGGTGATTAACCAGAGGCGTAGAGAATACAGACGTTCAGAGTAAGATTTCGCATTAAAAACGCCAACAAAGTTCAGCGCCCGAACATACGCACTTCTTTTGCAAAATACTAGTTTTGGGAATTGCTAGTTCTTATATGCTTCATTAAATCAACATTCATACTTTTTCTCAGATAATCATACCGAAAATTCTGCTCAATAACTGACACCTCATTGTTGGTTGGTACGAGAGCCTGGGAAACACTTTCAGCTGGTTTCGTTTTCGAAAATGGGGATGGCGGTACAGGCGCCTTCATTACCCAGATCGTAAAGCTTTTCATATAAATGAAATTAACAGTCGGTCGGGTTGTTGCTAACGAATCGTTCGTGGTCATGAAAATTTTCAGACAAAAGCCACAGTTCAATCACCGACGATTTCGATAATTTCATTTAACAATGCCATCGTCTATAGCATGCCATCAAAGGTCGCTCGCCTCACCCCTTACTCATTTCTGGGGAGGGTGGGGTCGTTCCGCTATTTTACCATAATATTCTCAAATATATAGATCTCAACAAAGCCCACCGGCCCGTTGCACAAACTACCTATTGTAGATGAAAACCGTTTGAGTTTAGGCTTATTATCATCTCGTATTTCATGATCCGAAGATTACGCCGAAATTCCCGTACCCCATACTAAAAACATTGCTGTTCGGTTAAATGAGCTTATTACGAAGTCAGCAGTCCTCGAAAGCCTGTAATATGAAAACCAAGCCAACAGAGTATTCATTCCTTGGGCTTAAATTGTCAAAACAGCCTAATATAAACACTAAATATTGAGTTAAAAAAGTACTGATCATTACCTTAAATTAATATTCATTTGTTTCATATATAATTATCAAAAAAAAGAAAATTCGTATGAAAACATATCGCGGTCTGGTTTACACTGCATTTTCAATAACAAAATAATTTTATATTAAATTAATGAATTTTAGTATTTTATCGAAAGTACGAAAGGTTTCACATTGTCATTATCTTCATCATCTGTTCATCGGTAATTATTGCCGTATTGAGCCTATCTTTCACGTCCTCAAATTATCCGCGTTCATTAGATCAATACGCGCTGCTGCTTCCTGAACAACATCGATGAATCATATCTTTCAGTATCTTTACTAATTTTATCTTTATTTACGGTGCCGATAAGCTTCAAAAGGTCATACTATACCAATGCCTTTGAAACCACGAAGAATCAAATTTCTTTCGACAAGCTCAGTTATCTCTCGATCTGGCGATTACTGCTGTCGCTGTCAACATAAAACGTGCCGCGCCGAAAGTTAGCGGTTTGAATGCCTAGAAACACTTAAGAAATGCGAAAAAAAATATTGACCGGTCAGTTGCACGTTCGTTAAGAATTAACGCTGGTTTCGAAAATATTTTACGAAGAAATCAAAATGCTCTGTTCCGGCGAAAGTTCGCAACAGAGCAGCACCAAAACAGAGTCTCGAGGTCCTGATCGTTGGCGTGTCATTGAAAGATTTTATAATTCTTAACGAATTGCCGTTCACAAGCGAAATTAACATGGTTTTATTAATGTTCATCAAGAGTCTGCGGAGTATTTAAAACTGAAAAGCAAGGTTGAGTACGAAGCCAGCGATAGCACGCGTGGTGATATCGCGAACTGCTCGATTTTGTCGAACGAAGTAAATGTTACGACAGAAACTTTCAGCGCAGACGAATAGTAAGCGTCGGTGAGAAGGACATGATAGCAGGTACCGAAAATGAGCGAGATAAATCATGGCAAGCGAGAAAAAAGCTTCGGGGAATTTCATCTGCCGGAGCCGACGATTAAAATGCACGAACAAAGGAAATAGCAGACGATTAACCAAAATTCGGGCGATATTACAATTTTACATGAACACATATGCCGGTTCAGTTAAGAAAGAGGATGTTCTAAATCTTTTCGAGCAAGCAAGTCAAGCGTTAAAAACGTGGAATTACGACACGAAAAGCAAAAAACAACATATTCATTCAGCGGGAAGAAGCAGCTGACGTTTAAGCATTTGCTGATTCTGGTGACGAACATTGTTCATGGCATGCAAGTCAATAAAGTTCTTAATAATGCGTTGCAATAAGCGTCATCAGCAACACTACTAGTTCACTGAACAGGAAACCACCTTCGGTGGTCGATTTTCTCGAATTTTTTTCACTGGTAGTATGTCCGTTTCATATCAAATGCACCATCAAACAGCCCGTTACTGGCTGGGGAAAACTGCCCTTTCTCTTTGATATTTCAAAATCGAGATAGGTGGTACAAATGTATATTTCATATTGAGAATAACGTGAAATAAAGTTAGGCCTTTCTTATTTCAAATTCATTATAAATATTAATGAACAACGGGTTGAGTCATCTCTCAGTTTTCTGCGCCGTTCGTATTTTGCGATCACAGTCAGCGGGGAGTTAGGGTCGTCTTCAACGGGTAATAATGCGAGGGCAAAATCAGATTACGTGAAAATAGTTTTACGGTTCAAGAAGTGGGCAGCAGCAGTCAATCAGCCAGGCATAAAGCGAAACTAATGCAGTTTACCTTATCTTCCATTCTTGTCGGTAACCGCTCATACGCAAGAAAGACCGCGGCGTTCATGCAAAATTACAAAGTTAGGCGCAGTGTTGCAGGCAATGCTCAACAGCAGTCACGTTGTTGACAATGGTGATAAACACGGTCAATTGTTGTTTTATGTGCAGAATTGCTTGACCGTGACACAACGCCTTATATTTCGAAAAAATCGTAGATTGTTGATTCGCCAGAAGTTAGCGTTCCATTTTCGAAAGAACGCGGTGCTCATGCAAACTTTTATAAAGGCGGTGCGTGGCAAGTTCTACTCAAACAAAGTTGCAACCAAGTTTACTGACAACAGATAAACACGACTACCATTACCTTATTTAATAGAATTGTTGCCTGGTGATTTAATCCGTCAAATTTCTTTATATTTCGAAAACAGATTTTCATCAGGCGTCTCCATTTTCGAAAGAACGCGAGCGTTTGCACACGACAATTTTCATTTTGAGTACAAACAGAATACTTTGCCTGGGTGATTTAACTAACAAATTTTATATTTTCGAAAAAAATGCAGATTTTCACATTCAACGTCTGAGTCGTAGGTTGAAGAAAGTTGTCATTTTACCAGCAGCAGTTGATTTAGCCCATTCTTTTCTTCTTCGGCTCTTTCGTTGTTCGATTCAAGAATTTTGCAGTTTCTCTCAAAATACTCTTTTCGATAAATAAAACAACCTTCAATTAAGAATGATCACGACTTCGATTGATGACAAAAATCAGTCTATCAAAAGCAGTTCAGAATGTCAGCGCCTGTGATGTCGAGCTTACCTCTACAGATGAGTCAAAAACAAAAAATAAAAACCTTCAAATTTTCAATAAGAATTTTTTAAATCAAAAATCCCTTCATTTGAAAGTTAATAAAGACGAAAGAAAAGTTAACATATCTTAAAATGCGTTCAAGCACAACATGCTCTGGACAGATGACTCTGAGTTAAATGGCGAATTATTTTTTTCACTTTATAATGTAAAATGCTTCGTCAAATTACGTGTTTATCGACGAGTCTCATCGATTTTGAATCTTGCCGAAAGAAAAAACTGCTAAAAGTATATCAGTTTTCATTTACTGTTGAAATCAGTATTACAAAAAACCAAAGAGAAAAACTTGTAAAAGTTAAAGTAAACATTCGTGTTTGTATGATTTTAAAAATTATCACTTACACGAAAGTTTGGACGTGGAGCAAGTACAGGCGAGGGTCGACGCTCCATATTACTGATGACATAGATACCATTCGCATTCGAGGTGACCACTGAAATATAACTTCATTGTGGGCCTGCCCTGCTTCGTCACCCTCAGAAGGATTGCGCCGCAATCCTGGTAGTTTGCCACGCAGCCCCGGCTCAGTTTTCCGCCGGCCATAACGAAGATGACACCGTGTTCCAGGTTGTTTTAAAATCTTCACATATGTTATTATATGAACGGCTTTATTTTGCTTTCTGACGTTTTGGCTTAAATCGTCAGAATGCTCTTAGCTCAAAAAAAATATTTTCTCAAATAGAACTGGCTAGTAAAGCCGATTTCTTTAATGCTTCACCTTGGTCAAAGAAGCGAAATGTGTTTTTCGGCCCGAAAATGCTCTTTACATAAAGTGAAAGCGTCAGGAACCTCCCTCATAAACACAATTAAATATCATTTGAAAGATTCAAAGACGTGCCGTATAGTTAGTACAGCATCAATACATTCATATTACGTAAATAATACAACATTGAAGACTGTGCTCTGCCAAAAATAATAAAAGCAGTATATGTTCAATTCATCAGAAAATAAAATAATATACAACATTGAGTCAGTAATGCAAAAAGTCATACTGACATCAATTCATTGAAAACTTCCTCATAAACACAGTTAAATATTTTCTCAATATTTTGGAGTCGACAGAAACAGACTAAAGACGTGCTTCACGAAACATTAAATAAAATGAAAGGCATATATTAGTCTTCAATAAACTCACATATAAAATAATATACAACATTGAACATCGTACCAAAAAATCAGTATCGTTATATATTTAATTCACTGGTGATATAAAATATACAACACCGAAAACAAATTAAATGCAGGCAAGTATATTCGACAACAACAGCAGAAAACTTCCCATAAACATAAAGTTAAAATATCGATTTTGAGTTGCCACAGAAACATACTCAAAGACGTTTCCATTTGTGCAATCGTAAGAGCAGTATATAATATTGTTCAATAATATTCATATGTGTCGGGTTTTGTTAACATTGAAGTCGTGCTCTGGTCAAAAAAATCAGTATCAAAGCAGGCATGTTCAATCCACCCAGATATAATAACACCGAAACAAATTGCAATGCAGCGCAAAAAATACACTTCGACAATCAGTCACTCTTCATAAACACAAACAAATATTTCCTCGATTTTGGAGTTGCCGACAGAAACAGCGAGTTCAAAGACGTTTGGTGCATATTTGCGCATGTATTATTCAATACATTCACATACAAAATAATAGCACAACATAAAGATTGTGTTTCACAAAAAAAAAATCAGTGGTCGTTATGCGTTATCAATTCACTCAGATACAAAATGAACATAAGTCGATGAAAACAAATAAAATGTAATGCAAAAATATTCTCGACGGTTCAATCATTATAAACACAGTTAACATTCACATTTTGAAGGGTCACAGAACAGTTACTGTGATCGGGTATCAATTTGCGTCTATATTGCAGAAAGCAGGCATATACATATCATTCATATGTGTCACATAGCCAACACTGAAGATTGTGCTCACAAAAATCAGTAGTCAAGCAGGTGAATTAACTAATCACAGCAAAATAAACAGCACAACATTGAAAACAAATTGCACGTAACGCAAAAAAAAATATTCATCAACAATCACAGAAAATTTCCTCATAAACACAGCAAATATTCTCATTGCCACACAGAAACAGACCAAAGATCGTGCTCTGGTTTGAAAACAATTGCACAGTTAGTGTTGGCACATCATCACAGCCTCATACATAAAAATGGGAATATGGCATCATTGACATCGTACTACAAAAAATCAGGGAGTCAGTTGTAAGGTCAATCCACTCGCATTGCCGTGTCATTGTTGGCCAACACCGGTGGACGCAAAAATACACTTCGACAATCGTCTACTGGTGTCCCCGCAACACGTTACCACATTTTGAAGCTGTCGAGAAACAAAGATTCAGATACCGTGTCACCGGCGAAAGCAGGTGGTTGTTACATTACCATTCCTCATAGTCAACATACAATACGAGACCGTGCTCACAAAAAAAATCAGAATAAAAGTTAGTATAAACCACACTCAGACATAAAATAGAACATCGAAACAAATTGCAGCGCAAAAAAAATACCTTCGACAATCAGTCGCGTTGAAAACTTCCTCATAAACACAGTTAAATACTTCATTTTTTGAGCTACCACAGAAACAGATTCAAAGATCGCGCTCACGAAACAGCGGCTCTGTGTTTTAAAGCAGTATAGTTGTTGACTACCGTTGATTACATGTTAATATAGTTGGCCCATTGAATATCGTACTAAAAAAATGTCAAAGCAGTACAGCCAATTCACCTCAAGATAGCAAAATAGTATAGCCAACACCGAAACAAATTGTGTCGCAGCGCAAAAGACACTTCGACAATCAGTCATAGAAAATCATAAACACAAAGTTAGTCATTTCAGAGCTCTGAGCGACACAGAAACAAAGACGTGCTTCACGAAAACATATTGCGTTTGAAAGCAGTATAATCAATACATTCATATATTAAATAATATTACAACATTGAAGACAGTTTCAATAAAAAAAATAACAAGTTAGTATATTCAATTCACCAGATTATGTACTGGTTCATACTGAAAACAAATTAAAATGCACGCAAAACATTATTCTCGACATCAATTCACAGAAAACTCTCATAACACAAATAGCCAAATATCAATATTTGGTGCCAGCAGCCTGTAAAACGTGCTCTGGATAAGCTGATAGAGTTGTTCATGACAAAATCGGTCAGAGCACCAAACATATCTTTCAAAGTTCGCGACACTGCTCATGAAAAGGCCAACGAATGCAGGTCAGTATTGCTGGCGGTGTTCGAGATGGAATCAAAGGGGACGTCAATGGATTTGCTCGAATGATGTGCTTGCCGTACTGGTGATATCAGTAGTCATTGTATTACCCTGAGGGCTAAATCTCAACAGCATTACAATGCACCTTATTTCAACTTTTCAATCATATGGAGGCGTCCAGTTGGTGTCAGTTATCTCTAAAATTTTCAGGAAATGTCACTGATCTCTCGAAGATTCACCATGATCATATCACCGCTTTATAAACAAGTTATTTCCCAAGCAGAAATTCCAACACTTATTGCCGATTTCCATGGACGCTCATTATTAACAGTAAGGATAGCCGACTTTGCTGTAATCACACGAAAAATGCCAGGGCTCGTGTTGGCATTGCAAAGGCACCGAATGTCGGTTACCTAATGTTCAACAAGCCAGCGTCGATTGCGATTTTCCTGTACTCCACATTTTGCTCAGACAGGGTCTCTTGGCGAAGATGCGCAGAAATGGCAACAGTTATCGCCTGAACCTCTAAAATACTGGAAATAGTCCGGCGAAAATTCACCTGCAGAAGATTCTCGTTCTCAAACGCAGCCCTCAAGAGCCAGAGATCTGCAAAACACAACAAGTTGTTACGAACATAAACATGGGTACTATCCTTCAATACCAATTTGTTGGCAACATCAGCTTCAGTTAACTGCGGCAGATGTTGCATTTTAAGTCAATTGGAATTTTAAAACAGAATGGCCTTCATTACCAGAGTCAGCAATACTCGTGACGCAACAGAATAACATCACTAACATGCATAGGTGAAAGCAAAAGTTGATCAAACGTTTTTCCTGTCTCTGCAGGGTTCATCTAAAAAAATAATTAAGTGGTTCGGCAGTTGTTGTGTCACCGCATCTTTAATAAGAGCTTCAATAACATTTGCCGTTCTACTCACTTAACCGCATAGTATATCCATTAGTTTTGCCTGCTCTTCCACGGGTCATCAAAGTTGCTCTCAAACAGCTCAAGGGGCCCACAAAGTTGAAAAGATTGTTTCTTTTGAAGACTTCAATTGCAGGACGTAAGTTGGTGCCCCTCAATATTCGCAGCGCAGCTGCGAGTCTGCCCGCTCAGACAACACGGTCAAATAACAGCAGTCTCGATGCCGCACCACAAATTCGAACATATCCTCCACTTTCTCAAAAGTCACAACATTGCGAATGGCATGCGCAATCTCGGGAGATTGAAATTAAAGCTTTGTCTTTCCATGCACATCAGAGATATCACCTCGAAATAGTTCATAAAGGACTATTTCTGCTGAATGTACGTATCTTTAACCATTTACAACAAAATATCAAAATAATAATATTCCAGACTTCAGCAGTAGCATCCTCAACAGCCTTCAGAATTCAGTATACCAACTACCGGCGTCTCCTCGCTTGTTCATCACGTTAACAGCCTTTCCAATTTGCGGCAATTTTATCAAACACAATATTGCGGATCATCGAGCAAGAATGGTGAAAGCTGAAGATCATTTTGTTTGCTCAAAACCACATGTTAGTGCCGTTTTTTCTGGCTCGTTCGTCAGCCATGGATCGTTCAGAAGACAATCGCCGGTAAACGCACACAAGCGCACTGAGCAGCGCGGGGATTTATGCGACAAATTGTTTAAACGTCACATGAGCCAGGCGCATCAATATGTTCTTTCGCCAATCAGAAATCCTGTGCCTTTCCATGATCCAGAGCACCTTCTTTCTGGTATTTTCGACGAGTGCCGCATCACGTCCTTGCATACACAGTTTGAGCAGCGGGTGCATTTGACATCTTCTTAATCGAGGAGCAAACCTCAAGACACGTTATCGGGGCTCCTTAAAGCAAATCATGATTTATAGACAACCTGTCGATGGATTGTTTCCGGACAGAAAACCTGTTTTCCGCCTCTTCAGGTCATCTCCGAATTGTTTCTCGAAGTCTCTTTGCAGTTAATAAACCATACGGAGAATTATATTTCATAGTTCGATGGCCATGTAACATGCGAGTTTTACCATTGCCTGAAGAAAGTCTAGCGCAAGGATTCGGGCCACACCGTAAAACTTCGTCAGCCCAGTGCGAATTCTGCTTTCTTCGAATCTAATGCTGGTTTATATGTTTTCTTTTGAACCTCAATAACATAAATTGTAAATAAAAAATGAAACTAAATACTATTGCCAGTAAATGGTCTTCAAAGTTCCACTCATATTAAATACACGCATAATTGGTTGATCGAATGGTTCTTCGCACGCTCCTCCATGCTGGCTTCTGTGGCTCAGATCAAGACGAAAGAGATCTGGCTGAAATTGCAACATGTTGCATCTGGTAATTTTGGTTACGTTTTCCAGCGCGCATATTTTCGACATAAAAGTCGATATTTCAAAGTTATTTGAAAGCTCGATAAATATTCGCAAATCTTTGATTTTGTCGTAACGAATTGGTCGATATATCGGTCATTATATCGTTTAGGCCAATATTCACGGTGCAAATACGAAACTGTTTATTGGGAAACAGGCGCACAGCCAGCTGAGATATCGGGCGTTTGGCCAGCCATACGTTCCATTCAGTAAACACCACACTGCCCCCCGTCAGCGATAGGCTGATCAATAAAAGGTTAGGCCAGAGCCGTGGCTTCACCGGCACAACAAAACGCTGGCTGGTCAGGCTCATTATCACCCGCTGTTATCAGCGCATAAACAGCAGAGCATTATAGCGCCGTGCATATCCAAAATTTTTATGATTCAAAAATTAATATTTTCACGATAGTCATGCCTGCACACCGGCATTTGAAAGAGATAAGACTGGTTGCGCGATCACTCTCAACATAAAATCGCTTTCAAATACGTTATAAAAGTTACCTGACTGCCGCTCGCGCCTGTTACTGGCGTCAACATAGGCAAAAGTCGTTCCGCAACTTTCATAAAAGTTGGAAGTCACGTAAATTGCACATTTCGAACATGTAACGGTACCATGGCTCAGTTCAACGCGGTGTTTATTCTGCGTTCAACGAAGTTTAATGCAAAGGCAGAATTAAAGCTCCTCGAATCGCTGCCCACACCTTTAGCATCAGACGAATTGCCAGCAATACTTTCATTAGCCCCGGCAGCCGGCACCGAACCTTCATCACGGCAACATTTTCAGTAAGGCTTTATAAGCAGTATTTTCCTTCCTTCCACAACAGCCCCATTAAAACCGCACCGCCCGACATATTCTCAACATCGTTTCCTTCGAATACCGACGCTCTTTGTTGATTTACATTACTAACGTCGTCGCCCATAGTGATTCCTCAATGTTTCCGACCTGCTCAGTGCTCAATTACTCGATAATAGCACCAACCGCCTATTTCAAATTATTGTTTTACAAATTTCAACTGTCAAAAATAGTTTCAATAAATGTGACATTTGTGCTGTCTCAGATGCGGATGTAAACAAACAACTGGTAGCCAGCACAAACGGCGACAATAGCCTCGATTCCTGCCATGCAAGATGACATATAGATGGCAAATTTTAGCCAGCCCCCGAGGTTAGCAATAACGCCTGTAATGACACGTACCAACCGCTGGCACAGTTACAAATTAATTTTTAGCAACAAAACAGCGGTCAATACACTGGCGTGCGGTCACATTCCGTTTCAAAATGGAAATTTACCACGGTTGGATATTAAGTTCTGGAGATCGTGCCACACGAGTATCATTTTCGAGTGCTACGTAATCATCACATTTTTGCTGCTATTATTTCAATTATGGGGTTGTGGTTATCGGTAGATGAAGAGGTAGGTTTTCTATTCATCTCGCCTCATTGCTGATGCGATGAAACTTTCATCACTGTTACAGCTGGATTATGAGCTTCGTAAGGAATCGATAGCAAATATTCTCGGGAAGATTTGTGCTACTGAAAGAAAATCCGCCTTTTCACTGTTTCGTCTATAATGATGCAGAGCTTTTCATTCAAATTATGTTTGTTTCAGAACATTCCGACGTACGTTCTTCGGTATAGTTGCATTAAATTAGGCAAATTACTGAATAATAGAGGAAAATATGATTGTTTATACAAATAGTTTTCTTTACGCACGCATAACGTGTGAGTAATTTTCTTTATGGGTCTCAAAGTCGTGGATTCAGAAAGGCCCTTATGTGTTCTAGTAGAATTGAAGTTAAATTTCAGTAGCCACCAGTGAGGTGAATTTAAATTCTCTTTGAGAGAAGCCAAGATGAGGTTTCTTTAACTGAGCCATTTTTTAAACTTCGAATTTTCGAATGTTAAGTTTGAATGAAAATGCACTCTAAATAATGCATTAACTGCGTATTAAACAGATACTCAACTTCAAAAATTAATGTGCCACAAATGAAGATTCAAGTTTCAAAGTATTAATTTTTGTGAGTTCCTGTCATTTCTTCCTCAAATATAAATTTAACACCAATGAAATGCTCACACCTTCTGAAATTTAACGGGATTTCAACCGGACTTTTATATAAGTTGCCTAGAGCTGTTCGGTTTTGAATTTATGAAAATAGTGTCACGCCGCTCCTCGGGCAATACGCGCAGTAAAAAATTATTTAGCACAAATAATCATACTTTGGTCAACGTATTATTTTCAAATTTTCATATCATTTCCGGGTACTATATTTTGTCGATGTTCTGGTGCAGCCGCACATTTTTTTACCTAGGTAACCCGCATTGTTATAAGCAAACATGGGGAAAATCGATTTTTTTAAAGAAAGTCTTAAACTTTCCCGAATATTCGTGTTATGTTTGAGAAAATGCATATGTTTATTGTCATCAAACATAGTTATTGGCGAAAGTTACGTTTATCAGTATTCTGTAAAAGTGATGAGTTCAGTCTTCACCACTTCTTATAGAATGTATGCCACTTATTTTATAAAACCTATTTTTATGTTATATCTATACTACCATACATTTATAATACCTCATACACTTCATAGTTATACTATTTTATGTTACACGACGTTTGGCCCCGATTTTCGAAATCATATGCCTTTATAATTGCAATCTCTCATTTTATAAAATTTGTTCCATCTTTCTTATCATCAAAGGGAGGAGAGACATATAAAACAAAATAGTCTGCAAAAAATGGTGTTAGTAGGTCAGATAAGACCACTGTTTAGAGCATGGCAAAAGCAAAAGCCCAGAGGCAGATGGCATTTAAAATATCACAGCTCCGTCATTAAATGACATTTTGAATTTATGCATTTTTCAATGGCTCTCTGAACTCTTCCATAGCAAAGAATAAGTTTTTAACCTCATTACCTGTTTAGTACTCGGTTCGATTATTGGGAATCGACCAGGAAATTGATGATGTCAATATGATGTTGTTCATTCTCATTGCAGAAACTGATGGTCGGCTTGCAACTTTCGTCACGCCTGAGTAATATGTGCACACACGCATTTCGCAAAAATACTGAAAGATTCTGACATTACAAAAGGTTTCTCAACTCAACTTCTTTCTACGTTTTTTTGCTTGTAAACTTCACAGCGTTTTCAATCAAATTAAAGGAAAACTACAGAATATATGATAATATGTTAGAGTATTATTCAAAATTCCGAAGCAAAATACTTTCGAATATTAGGAGAAGGCATGAGTATTTCAGTAGTAAATAACTGTTTACTGCGCATGTTCTTAAAGATTTTACTGTCTTTCTCAGTTAACTCGGTATAAGATACAGATGAAAACCATAAAAAAATTTGTTCAATGCCTTTAAGATACGTGATATCGGTATTTTTGTCAAAGCACTTTTACTTTCTCTGTCATTCAAGCCATCTTTCCAGAGTGTCAGCACCTTATCGGTACCTTCAGCTGACGGATGCTGATGCTCGACCTACCCTCGAGTTTTTTGCCGATTATTTTTGAACACCTCGCATGTTTTTTAAAAGGAATTTCACCAAAGTTTGTCAATCATCAACAAATCCTTGTTTGCTGCCTGCACCGTTAGTCACGCTCAGAACTGGTCATTTGTCAAAACAATCTTTCATCGTCAGGCTTGCTCATTCAGGTGCACAATGCTGTTGTTTCAATCTCAGCCTCAATAAAGCCTTTCTTCTAAAACATAATAACTTCTTCAAACATTTATTTTCTTGGCACTACGACGGTCAGTGCGTATATTTATGATATACGTCTCGATGAATGCTGAGCTCAGCCCACGGCCGTCAGCCAGTCAGAAATTAAAGTTCGCGAATTGTTCGACTATCATCGCCTGGTCGATTTTGCCGACTTAAATTCCGCGAGTCGGTCGGCGTTATGGCGTAACGGTCACGTAAGCCACTGCCGCTCACCAACTCCCCACAAACAAAGTTATCGTGTATCGAGGTAATCATGCGGATTATTGGTAAAACCATATGTTTCATTACTTCCAGTCTTTATTATTGTTTCGGCACTTTCAAACCAGGGTTTTGTATCATGGTTGTTGAGACGCTTGGTCGCCACAGTTAACGGCCTGCGCGACGTCCTCGCACCCAAACCGGAAGTACCAGCATAGACCCCCTCATTAATAAGAAGCGGCCTGAGTTTTACTACCGCAAAGATTGAACAGAGTGCTCACACTCTGTTCAACGGAGTTTTCGAAATCTTATACTGCTCTTGAGTCTTCTAAATAAACAAAAAATTTCATTTCACAAATATGCATGCTTTTCAACATGACTTCAATACTTCATTGAGCGCAGAGAATTTTAAACTTCAGATAAGCATTAAGCATTTATATAGATGTCATTGAAGAGAAGAGAGAGATTAAAACACAGTACTCAACATATTGCCTTCTTTAAATATATGACGACCACCATTAAATTACTTTTTTCACACTCCGGTGCCATGGACTTGGCGTCATCGGCAGTTGCCTGACCTCGGGTCACCCCTCGAAAGTCTACACTGCACAGTTATCATTTGCTTCATTATCGTCTGTTTACTAACGCGCAAAATGGAGGTTTATTGTTCTTTCTGAAATTTTAACATCGTAACAGCGTTTTGTTCTGTGCGTGCGTGTGCGTGCAGTGTGTGCGTGCGTGTGTGTGCGTGCGGTGTGTGCGTGCGTGCATCATCTGCTATTACTAAAAAAATAAACATAACTGAACATCACCTCACTCTCGTTAACATTACTTGGCAGTAGATTGGCCTGCCGGGAAACACTACATCGCCCAGGATTAAATTGCGTGTATTTGAGACTCATCACAATGCGCTCATAAATGCCGCATTCGAGTTGTTTATCGATGCTTCATTATCCGTCTCCCGATCGTTTCATACTCAATCTCCGGGCATTCCAGGCCGGCGGAAGAGCACGCCCTCAGTTCACTGCGAGTACTGCTCAAAGACGCCTGTCATTTTCCGTCAACCTCTCAGCAGTCTTCGAACTCTATTTCATGATTCTCCGCAACCCGATAAAACAATCTCGCACGACAGTCCCTTAAGTCGCCGTCGCATTGCTCTGCACATCTGAAGAGCCATCGACAGGACTAGCACCGCGACAATAGTTACGCTTCCATTATTGAATACACTTCAACATTTCGACAAATGAGTCTCAAACACGGGTGGTCACGCTAAGAATCAATCTCAGTTGAAACATTGTAGCTGAATAGTTAGCGATCTAATGAATAAAGATTAGAAGTAATTACAGCCTGACATTTACTCCTGGTATTAGTTCAAAGTCAAAGAATAATGTGCTAAAATTTTATTCTTTATATTTCATACTTTTGTTCAATTATACAATCACTTTCACATGAAATCTTCCAAACTATTCTCAAGATCAACCCTGGAAAAGGACAACACAATTGCTGAACAAAAGTATAAAGCTTAAACAAAACGGTACTATCTATTTCTTTTGACTTTGAGATAATACTGTGGAATAATAAATGTCAAGACCTTGAGGTCACCGATTCTAATCCTTTATTCCATTAGTCGCCGCTTGTTCAGCTACCGTAAGAGAAAATGTTTCAAATGTTGGTCTTAACCGTGACTTTACCTGTGACGAAGGTTTCATCGGTTTATGTTAGGGATGCTGTTAAGCCTAATGGAGCGTGAGGGAGTATTTATTGTCGCAGTACAACAATTCTGTTTGAGTAAACGTCACCTGCCAGGATATTGCGGAACATTGCGGGCGTGAGAAAAATGCCAACTTTTAAAGGATATCATTACAGAGATTGTTTTATCAGATTTGTTTGTTTACGGAAAGAATGCATAAGTTTCTTGAGTTCGAAGGCTGTAATTTTGAAGTTATGGGAAAATGTCATAAACGATCTTTGAGAACAGAGAAATTCTTTCTGAGGTAGACTGAACTGACTAAGGGAGACGTGCTCTTCCACCATGCAAATTGAAATAAAAAATATAAAAACAGAAGAATCTGGGAGATCTGAGATGAAGTAAAGCATCAATCATGCTTCAAATGCAACTGATTTATAAACGCACATTGTATGAGAAAATGAAGTCCATACACACACACCCTAATCAATATACAAGGCGGTCTTAAAATAATTTCCAACAAACGAGCTCCTACCTGCCGTATTAATCAATAAGTGAGAAATGGATATCTGAGATATATTTATTTTAAAGTATGCTCTTAGATGAAACACACACACACACAATATCAATATCAATACACACACACACACAATAATACTAATAATAATAATAATACCTTTTCACACACACACACACACACACACACACACACACACACACACACACACACACACACACACACACAAGAACAAAAAACATAGCTCTCTTATCTTGTTTATGGTTATGTTACAGTGTTAAAGACTTTGAAAAAATCCAACTGTCGGCCTCCATTTTTTTGCGCATTCAATTAATAGGCGCAATGAAAAACCATAAATGGCATTAGAACGGTGCTGCATCACGAAAACACGGGTGTAAGATTCTCAGGGTGGCCTGAGGTCCGGCAGAATCGTGGCGCCAAAGTCCGAATGGTTTCAAAGCAGGAGTGTGAAGAAAAAATGGTTTAATAACTTGAGATAAGGTCATATATCGGAAAATAAATAAGTTGAAGAGGTTGTTTTGTCCCTCTCTCTTCAATGACATCTATAATCTTAAATATATCTAGTTTAAAAATTTCACCATAGTAGTATTAAGTCACATTTACAAGAAAAGCTACGTATATTTAGTAAAATTTGTTTGGTATTTAGAATTACGGGCATTATAAAATTTCCAAAATACGTTGGATAAGTGAGTGTGGGGGGGCGCTATATTATTGTTCCTGTCCGGTTGGTAAAGCTATCTTGGGCCGCTTGGTAGGTCTATTTAGATTCGCTGGTTATTGCGAGACGTCACTTTTTCCGGCCGTTAACAACGCAAAAGTGATTGCCCTGGGTTCCAACCGGGGTACCAGGAATAGATCCCAAGACAGAAAAAAGTGCGAAAACAACTAATAAAGACAGAGAAGGATTCAAAGCAAACATTTTCATTAGTTTTGCAAATAATCCACATGATTACTCTGATACACGATTATGCTTTTGTTTGTGGAGCTGGTGAAGCAGCAGGAAGCACGTATTGATGGATAAGCATACATAACTCCACGCCGGGCCGACTCACCCAAAGGGTTTAGAGTCCAAAGCAAGATCGACGGGCACGATGGATAGACATTGAATTCACGAACTGAATCTGATTTAAACGACGGCATTAGACATAAGGCTCAGCAGTCTTCATGGGTTGTAGCTCATTGCTGTCCGCCATCTCCCACACGCACAGTGTCATGAGGTGCAAAAGTAATTGGCGTTTGAAAGGTTGATGTTTTTAGAAGAAAACTGTGTGGGGAAGAAATCCAATGCAAGTTGAGTACTTAGATTGTACCTGATGGAGGCAAACTGACGATAGAAAGTTGTTTTATTAGAGTATTAGTTCTTAGTATTCTGCAATTACTGACCATGCTTTTAACGTTAAGTTTGTTGATGTTAATTATTTTGTTGAAGTTCTTAAAACTTATACAGGGTGTTTCCAAAATATCTGGCAAAAAAAATGAAAGGGTAGGTCAGGTATCGATAAGCATCCAAAATCAGCTAGGAACATGGGGTGCGCAACGCCACATAGAGACAGCAGATGGCCTTTAAAATAAAAAAGGCCAAAAAATGCCGATATCTTTTGTATCTTAAAGGCATTGAACTGGAATTTTATATAAGTTTCTATATCTGGTTCTGAAGTGCTGAAAGACAAATTAGAAAAAAATCTTAGAGTATGCGCAGTAAACAATTATTTACCATAAATACTCCAAGTACCTTCTCTAATATTCAAAGTATTTATTTTAAATTTTATAATGCTACCTAGCATATTATCATATATTCTGTAAGTTTCATACACCTATTGAAAACGCTGTAAGTTTTAAGCAAAAAAAACATGAAAAGTTAGATTTTTTAAAGAAACCTTTATGTCTTCCCTGAATCTTTCAGCTATTTTACGAAAATGCATGTGTACTGCGCATAACACTAAAAAACAATTGGATTTGAAAGTTGCAAACCATTATCAGATTTCTGCGAAATGGGTGAACTAACATCCCTATTGACATCATCAATTTCTTGGTTTGGTTCCCTGAAATGAAATCGAGACTGAATTTTCAAATGCAAATTGTGAGTTAAAAAAAGCCATTCTTTATATGACCAAAGTTCGAGGAGGTATTTGAAAAACAAAAGCAAATTTCAAAGTGTCGGCACTTGTGGCAAGTGCTGTATTATTTTAAATGCCATCTGTTGCCTCTAGATGATGTTTGCGTAACCCATGCTCCTACTACGCGTGAATTTGATGCTTGTATGTCTGACCTACTCATTTTTGCCAGATATTTTGAAACACCGTATATATACACTGGTGTAAAGAAATTCATAACTGTTTTGTAAAATGCGAGAAATTTGCAATTTATGCGAAAACTATGGTCTGAAAAAATCAGTTGCGGAGAATCGTGTAAATATAAAATAGAGTAATTATAACTATATGTATAGTGTATAATGTATAAGTAATTATAATTATAAATATAAAATAGAGTTTTATAAAATAGAGTAAATATACTATTCCTATATAAGAAAGTGATGAAGACGGGAAAGGATTTGACCTCATCCTTTCACAGAATGCTGATAACGTGATGAAACTTTCACCAATGGCTATGTTTGATGAGAGCTTAATATTTGATGGCGCATTTTCTCGTAAACATAGCACAGATATTCGGGAAGATTTAAAGGCTTCTTTGAAAAATCCGAAATTTTCTCCCCCATGTTTTGTCATAACATGCAGAGTTTTCATTAAAATGTACGAACTTGCAGAAATATCTTGACAAAATGTTACGGAAGTATTATTAAATTTGAAATAAATACGTTGAATATTAAAGGAAATATGATTATTTGTACTAAATAATTTTACTGCGCATGTGCGAAACGTAGCGTAATTTTTTCTTTCATAAATTCAAAGCCAGACAGCTAGAGCAACTTATATAAAAATTCCAGTTGAACTCTGTTAAATTTCAGAAAGATGTGGGCATTTCATTGAGGTGAATTTAAATTTCTCTTTGAGAGAAGCTATGATAGGGTTTTTCCACAAATTAATACTTTGAAACTTGAATCTTCGAACAGTAACATTGAATTTTAGAAAGTTGAATATCCTGATTTACCCATGTACTAATTTATGTTAAATACATTATTTAAATTGCATTTCGTTGAATAACATATCTGAAGATTCAAGTTTAAAAATATCAATTTGTAAGAACTTCATCATTTAGCTTTCCCAAGAGAATGCAAATTCACCCCACTGAATCTGCCGATGATCTTCTGAAATTTAACTCGAATTCTACTAGAATTTTTTTTATAAGTTGCTCTAGATATCCGACTTGAAGTTATAAAAGAAAAATTACCTACTGCCATGCACACATGCGCAGTAAAAAACTATTATTTAGTATAAATAACTCTCATATTTCCTCTAATATTCACTGCATTTACTAAATTTAAATACACATTTCTGAAACATTTTGTCGAATGTTCCCTAAAGTTTCGTATAATTTGAATGAAAGCTCTGTACATGTTATAAGCAAAAACACGGGAGAAAAATTTTAAATTTTGTAAAGTAACTTTAAATCTTCCCTGAATATTTGAAGTGTTTACGAAAAAATGTATGTAAATATTATGCACATCAAACATAACACCGGATGAAAGTTTCATCACCTTACCAGCTTCTTGTGAAACGGATGAGTCGAAAACCTTTCCTCTTCATCACTTTCTGGTCGCTCCCCTAATTGCTCCTCGTGACCGAATCTTCACTGTAAAATGTGATGATTGCGTACTCCTGAAATGATAATTTGATTGTGGCTACCGCTAATGATTCTCCAGAACTAATATTGATCCAAACTTTCAGTCTCTTCGTATTAATTGTACTTCCCGCATTTTACGAAACGATTCTTTAATTTTTTACACAATTGTGCGTATTATTATTTTGTTGACAAAAAATTAATTGATAATCCTAAGTTCTTAGAAATCAGTTGAACACGCATTAGTCATGTATGTTCCAAGGAAGTTTCCAACCGCTGCCTAACCTCGGGGATATCATGCCTTTCGTGCCATCTTATATATAATCCTCCTTACGTATGACAAAAAAGGGTCGAATTTCTTAACGTCGTTTGGCAACAGCTCGCAAGTTTGATTTGTTTAAGACCGCGGAAAGCCCAAAGTTGCTTCGTGATCACGTTTATTGAAAACTACTTTTTTAGTAGCTGGAAATTTGCAAAAATAATGTAATTTAAGTCGTGCTGTTGATATATTATCCGGAAATGCATCAACAAAGGCTACTGAACGGAGTCAGGAAATGTCTGTGAATCCACTATAAGACGACGTATTCTGAAACGAAATATAGAAATCGCCGTCGAACAAACGTGTATTCTGAAATGATGCTGAGGAGCTATGTCCGAACAGTGCGGTTTTTGTGGGCTGTTTATTGGTGCTGGAAGAGAAAATATCGCCTATAAGTATACAAAATGTTGCCATGATTGAAAGGTTCATACGGCATTTCCGGATGCACTGAACTATTGAAAGTATTTATAATTGAAAATTCATCTTGATGTTAAAAATATCGACATGAATTCGTGAATACAATTCTGCCTTGCATCTGCTTCGATGGGAGCACAACTAAACCACCACGTGGAACTGGGGCTTGCTACTGTTATTACCGTTTATTAATATGGTCAAGGCACTACAGAGTTTCCTGTATGCAAGTGAATTAACATAAAGAAAGTTACGGACACCCTATATATCGATTCCCAGTGAGGCAACAGAGAAAACGTTGATAGTCAACGAAAAATTGCTTGCAACATGCATTTGAAAAAAACTTCTGATTTTATGTTAAGGGAACAATCCTTGTTCAATCTTATCTTCAAATGCACTGATTGGTACAAGAGCACCTAACTACATCAGTGAAAATGGTATTTTGGAAGATAAAAATTGGATATGGCGCCATAATGTTCACTTTATGCACTGAAGTATGTTGCATCAGTGATAATGAGAGCTCTGTCAACCGAGACATTTGTGTGTACCCAGTTGGGAATACATGCCAAAGCATTTCACCTTGGGGACCACGCTTTCAGATCCAAATGACCTATCCTTTACATTCTGGGCGAGTGTGTAGCTGGAACACTGAATGGAACATGTAGAAGAAAGGAGAACAAGGCGCACCAATACCTAACTACTATTATGGCAGAATTTTCCTGCATGAAATGGACACTTGTGATTTTGCACAATAGTGGTAAGTTTTTTCAGCAATATATTGTTGATGGCTATGTTTAAAACCGAAGGCTCACGTTTACATTTTTTTTTTACATAAAATCAAAAAAAGTGATTTTATGAATTGAACTTTATCGGGGGCTTTTAGATGCTTTTAGAGTGTCGATACATAATGAAAATATACGCACTGGAAAACTTAGGCATTACCGCCATCTTCTTTCCAAGGGAGCTCACGTCATATGCAACAAAATTACCAAGATGCAAATGGCTATGGTACGCAGTTTGGTAAGCTTGTGATCTCTTTCTGACATTTACTTGCAACCCATCTTGGTCTGGAAATTTTAAATAGCATGAGGGTGTGCAACGTCCTGAAGACCGACCTGATATTGTACGTGTATTTAATATAAAATTAAAAGAACTTTTAGAAGATATTTGCAAGCATGAAATATTTTGGAACTGTTTTACCATATTTATGTTATTGAGTCTCCAAAGCGAGGTTTGCCTCATGCCCACATTTCTTCTAACATTAGATTCAGAAAAGCAAATTCGGTACCTGGCATATTGACAAGTTTGTGAGTGCAGAACTTCCAGATCCTTGCACTGATCTTAGACTTCTTCCAAATTGTGGACAAAATGCATGGTACATGGCCCATGTGAACTATAAATATAAATTCTCCATGCATGAGAGATGGACAGGCTGCAAAAGTTTTCCAAACAATTCAAGATAGAGGAAAATGTTAATGGATACCCCTATTTATCGCAGAAGAACCACTGAACCTGTCCAGGGAACATTCCATCGATAACAGATGGGTTGTCCCCTATAACTTTAATTGTTTAAAAATTGAATGCGTATATTAATGTTGAAGTTTAGCTCAGTTAAAGTGTCAAATACTTATATAAATATGTATACAAAGGACATGATGCAATTTCGGTCAAAAAATACAAAAAAGAAGGTGCTCTGGATCATGATGAAATTTTAAGTTTTGTTGAAGGTAGGTATGTTATGCACCTGAAGTCATGGCGTTTAAAATTGAATTTAATTTGTCGCATAAATCCCATTGACTGTAGTGCGCTTAGCTGTGCATTTACCACAGCAACAGCTGATTGTGTACCAAGACGGTCATAGCCCAAGCAATTGAACGAGCTGCTTTAAGAAAACAACACTAACATCATGGTTTGAACTAAACAAAAATGATCCCTTCAGCTCACAACATTCTTACCTGATATTCCACAATACATGTGTTTGATAAGATACCACAAATTGGAAGAAGCGACAACGCGGTGGACAAATGTTATTGGGAGATCAAGCAGTAGTTAGTATACTGACTTGAGAGGTACTATTTGAGGATGCTACTACTGCGCAAGTCTGGGGCCATTAGTTTTGATGAGATATTTGACCGTAAATGGGTTAAGATGCATTACATTTCAACAAGCATGTCAGGAGTATGGACTTTCTGGAGGTGACCAGCAGTGGCATGATGCTTTGAATGAAGCTGCACAATTTCAATCTCCCGAGACAGTTGCGCATGCTGTTCGCAATGATTTGTGGCTTTGGAGAAGTGGAGGATGTTCCAGATTTATGGGTGCAGCATCAAGTTTCTCACTTCAGAGGACTTTGTGCATCGTTATTCTTGAGCAGACTGACCTCACTATGCACTTGCAGATATTGAGAACTGCTTACATCCTTACACTCTAAGTTCCAAAAACTACTGTATCTAACAACTGTAGATTGCCTGCAAGTGTTTTGGAGAGAGCGAACTTGATGTTGTGGAAGAGCAGGCCAGTTAATAGTTATACTCATGCTAAATAGTGAACAGCGGAATGTTGTGGAAATCTATTATGCAGTGTACAACAACGCTGCATTCAGATACACCCAAGTAAGATTTTAGATGGTCCTGCTGGGACAGGAAAAAACTTTGTTTATTCAACTTTGCTCACAACAATACGTGTAGAGGTGATGATAAGCACCCTTGCTGCATCTACAGGTATTGCTGCAACTCTATTAATAGGGGAGAACAGCCCATTCTTGTTTTAAAATTCCAATTGATTTAAATGCACATCTACTTGCAATTGAAGCCCACAAAAAGAAGCTGACATGTTACTGAAAACAAATTAATTGTGTGGGATGAAGCACCCATGACACATGTTCATGCTTTCTTAGCTGTTGATAGACTTTACAAGATCTCACAAAATGTAAAGAACCGTTTGGGGCAAAGCCATTCTAATGGGTGGAGATTTTCGCCAAGTTCTTCCAGTAATTCCAGAGGTTCAAGAACATTACTGTTGCCAGCTCCTTAAAAAACACTTTTGGTTGGAAATTTCATAAGTTATATCGACAAAAAAATATGCGCCCTTGAATCTGAAAGCAATTTTGAAGTTTAGTTGTTGGACATTGGAGAGAAAAAAGGGCTCAACGATTCAGCTGCCTTTGCAATGCTACCCTTCACAAGACCCTGTACATCAATTGTACAGTGATATAGATTTTTTCCAGTGTGACCCCACAGGAGCTTAAAGGTCGAGCTATATCCTTACTGTTAATAATGAGCGATCCATGGAAATCAACAATAAAGTGTTGGAATTTCTGCTGGGGAAATGAAACTGTTTATAAAGCAGTTGATATGATCATGGAGTGAAGATCTTCAAGATCAATTGACATTTCCTTGGAAGAATTTTTTAAATTCTTTTGATACCAACTGGACGGTTATCTCCATATGAGTGCTAAAGTTGAAAATAGGTTGTACTGTAATGCTGTTGAGAAATTTTAGCCCCTAAAGGATTATGCAATGGTACACGCCTAATTATCACAAAATTGCAGCAAAACATCATTCAGGCAAAATCCATTGATGGTACATAGACGTTTCTCATCTCCCCTGAATCCCTTGATTCCATCTCTAGACTAATATGCCTGTCAAATTTAAATGTATGCAATTTCCTATCTGTTTAGCCTTTTCCCATGACAATTACTGTAGTCGCAAGGCCAAATTTTTTTGAAAAGATATGTTTGGTGCCCAATGAGCCGGTTTTAGTCATGGACAACTCTATGTTGGCTTCTATCAAGAGCACGATCTTTGAATCTGTTTGTGGTAGCTCCCAAAAATGTGAAATATTTAACTGTGTTTATGATAAGTTTTCAGGATTGATTGTCAAGTGTATTTTTTTGCATTACATTTTAATTTGTTCAATGTTGTATATTATTTTATATTCGAGGGATTGAATATACCTGCTTTATACAATTTTTTTTTGTAGAGCACAATCTTCTTCAATGTTGTATATTATTTTATATATGAATGCATTGAATATATATATACCTGTTTTCGTACAATATATGTTTTCGTAGAGTACCGATCTTTGAATATGTTTCTGTGGTATCTGTAAAATCTGGGAAATATTTAACTGTGTTTATGAGGAAGTTTAAGGACTGATTGTCAAGTGTATTTTTTTTGGTAATCTGCATTTTTTTTTAATTTGTTTCAGTAAGTTGTATATATTTTATATCTGAGTGGGATTGAACATACCTGCTTTGATACAATTTTTTGTAGATACAGTCTTCAATGTTGTATATTATTTTATATATGAAATGTATTGAATATGTATATACCTGTTTTCTCAGGCTAATTTATATAAGCTTGCAGAGCACGATCTTTTGAATCTGTTTCTGTGGTGGCTCCAAATGTGAAATATTTAACTGTGTTTATGAGGAAAGTTTTCTTGACTGATTGTCAAGTGTATTTTTTTTTGCACTGCATTTTTTAATTTGTTTCCAGTGTTGTATATATTTTATATCTGAGTGGATTGAACATACCTTGCTTTGATATACAATTTTTTGTAGAGCACAGTCTTCAATGTTGTATATTATTTTATATAGAATGTATTGAATATGTATATACCATTGTACAATTTATGTTTCTGTAGAAAGCACGATCTTTTGAATCTGTTTCTGTGGTAGCTCCAAATGAAGTATTTAATGGTGTTTATGAGGAAGTTTTCGTGATTGATTGTCAAGGTATTTTTTTGTATTACATTTTAATTTGTTTCACTGTTGTATATTATTTTATATCTGAGTGGGATTGAATATAATTGCTTTGGATACACTTTTTTTTGTAGAGCATAGTCTTCAATTGTATATTATTTTATATGGTGAATGTATTGAATATGTATATACCTGCTTTCGTACAATTTATAGTTTTGTAGATAATGATCTTGAATCTGTTTCTGTGGTAGTTCAAAAACGAAGATTTTAACTGTGTTTATGGAGAAGTTTTCTGTGATTGATTTTGTCATGTATTTTTTGCATTACATTTTAATTTGTTTCTAATGTTGTATATTATTTTACATCTGAGTGGATTTAAGAGTACCTGGCTTTGATACAATTTTTTTTGTAGAGCACAATTCCTCTCAATGTTGTATATTATTTTATATATGAATGCATTGAATACGTATATACTAGTTTTCGTAATAATATATGCTTTCGTAGTATAACATCTTTAAATATGTTTCTGTGGTAGCTCCAAAATGTGAAATATTTAACTGTGTTTATGAGGAAGTTTTCCTGTGATTGATTGTCGTATGTATTTTTTGCATCATACTTTTTTTAATTTGTTTCAATGTTGCATATTATTTTATATCCGAGTGGATTGAATATACCTGTTTTGATACAATTTTGTAGAGCACAATCTTCAATGTTGTATACATTTTATATGAAATGTATTTGAATATGTATATACCCTTTGGGTTTCTGCACAATATATGTTTCGTAGAGCACGATCTTTGAATATGTTTCGTGGTATCTAAAAATCTGGAAATATTTAACTGTGTTTTATGAGGAAGTTTTCTATGACTGATCGTCAAGTGTATTTTCTTGCACCGGATTTTAATCTTGTTTCAGTGTTGCGGCGTATATTTTATATCCGAGTGACTGAACATACCCGTTTTCGATTTTCACAATTTTGTAGATACGTCTCTCAATGTGTTGTATATTATTTTATATATGAATGTATTGAATATGTATATACCGCTTCTTTGCAATAATTTATGTTTTCGTGAAAGAGCAATGATCTTTGAATATGCTCTGTGGTAGCCCAAAATCTGGAAATATTTAACTGTGTTTAGAGGAAGTTTTCTTAAGACTGATTGTCAAGGTATTTTTTTTTGCACTGCATTTTTAATTTGTTTCAGTGTTGTATATATTTTATATCTGGAGGATTGAATATACCGCTTTGATACAATTCTTTTGTAGAGCAGCTAGCCTTCAATATGTTGTATATTATTTTATATATTAGAATTTATTGAATATGTATATATTTCGTACAATTTATGTTTTCGTAGAGCACGATCTTTTGAATATGTTTCTGTGGTAGCTCCAAAATCTGAAATATTTAACTGTGTTTATGAGGAAGTTTTCTATGACTGATTGTCAAGTGTATTTTTTTGCACTGCATTTTTAATTTGTTTCAGTGTTGTATATATTTTATATCTGAGTGGATTGAATATACCTGCTTTGATACAATTTTTTTGTAGAGCACAGTCTTCAATGTTGTATATTATTTTATATATGAATGTATTGAATATGTATATACCTGCTTTCGTACAGCACAATCTTTTGAATCTGTTTCTGTGATAGCTCCAAAATGTGAAATATTTAATTGTGTTTATGGGGAGGTTCCTGATGCTTTCACTATATAAAAAACGGCCCTTTTCAGGGCCAAAAAATTTTATTCCTTCTTTATTAAGGTGAAAGCATTAAAAGGAAATCAGCTTTACTTTGTAAGTTCTATTTGAAGAAAAATATCTTTTTTGAGGCTAAAAAATTTTATTCTGTGCTGATTTAAGTTAAAGCATCAGAAGCAAAATAAAGCCGATTCATATATATATATATATGAAGATTTTAAAATAACTTCTAGGACACACAGTGTCTTCATTATAGCGAGCGAAGCGAGCAGGGTTTGCGTAGCAAACCTGGGAGGATTGCAACGCAATCCTTCTGGGGGTTGGCGAGCTTTAGCGAGCAGGGGGCAGAGCCCCCTAGTAAAGAGATATATCTTCAGTGGTGATTCGCACCTCAGATTCACGGAGGAATAAAACATCTATAATCATCAATATCTCGACGTCGATCATATAATACTTGCTCCACGTTAAACTTCGTATAAAATTGATAAGATTTTAAAAAATCCTTTTAAATTTTGGAAATGTTTGATAAAAACAACTTTTACCAAGTTTTCTCTTTGGTTTTTTTGCTGTACTAAAGTTTCAAGCAATTACTAGATGTGAAAAACTGAGTACTTACTTTTATACAGTTTTTTCTCAACAAGGATTCCAAAAAAATCGATGAGACTCGATCGATAAACACATGTAAGTTTATTTAAACATTTTTTACATTATAAAAGTGAAAAAAAATAAATTCATACATTTAACTCAAGTCATCTGCAATTTTCTCAAACATGTTGTACTTGGACACAATTTTAAAGATATGTTAACTTTCTCGTCTTTGTTTCTTTCTATAAATGAAGGGATTTTTGATTTAAAAATTCTTATTGAAAATTTGAAGGTTTTTTTTATTTTTTAATTGTTTTGACTCATCTATTTAGAATTCGCTCGATAATCACAGAGCGTAACATTTCTGAAACTGCTGATAGATGATTTTTGTCATCAATCAAGTCAGGATGAAGTGATCATTTCTTGAAAGGTTGTTTTTAGTATCGAAAATATTTTGAGAAAAGAAATTCACAAATTCACAGATCCGTTAGCAGAAAAGTGAGAAGAAAAGTGTTCATCCAACTATATACGATTAAATATTTCTTTCTTCAACAACAGCCCTCGCGATAAAATGGGACGTTAATACAACGGATGTGAAAATCTGCATTTTTTTTTCAAAAATATAAAAATTTGTTAGTTAAATCACAGGCAAAACAATTCTGTTTGTATAAAATAATAATTAATCGTGTCTAGGCCTCGCGTTCTTTCAAAATGGAACGCTAATACAACTGATGTGAAAATCTGCATTTTTTTTTCAAAAATATAAAAATTTGTTAGTTAAATCACAGGCAAAACAATTCTGTTTTCATAAAATAATAATTAGTCGTGTTTATCACCATTGTCAGTGGCTTAGTTGCAACTTTTAACGTTTAAGGCGAACTTGCAACACGCCGCCCTTGCTTTATAAGTTTACATAGGCCTCGCGTTCTTTCAAAATGGAACGCTAATACAACGGATGTGAAAATCTGCAATTTTTTTCAAAAATATAAAAATTTGTTAGTTAAATCACAGTCAAAACAATTCTGTTTTTATAAAATAATAATTAATCGTGTTTATCACCATTGTCAATGGCGTAGCTGCAAGTTGTGACGTCCAAGGCGAACTTGCAACACGCCGCCCTAGCTTTATGAATTTGCATAGGGCAAGTAAAGCACCACCAGTCTTTTCTTCACGTATGGGCAATTTACCGACAAAAGTGGAAAGATAAGAATTAAATACATTAGTTTCCTTTTATGCACACAACGATTGAGTTGATACTGCTGCCCTTCTTAGTTATAAAATATTTTTCCTGCATGTCTGATTTTGCCCCTCTTTTCGAAGTGCTGCCCGTTTGGGATGACCCCTTCTTTCCCCCACTGACTATTGATCGCAAAAATTTTGAACAGCGGAAACTGCTGGATTATTAGCCCATTGTTCATTAATATTTATAATGAGATTTGAAAATAGAAAGATATTTTCGCTTTGAATTTTCCGCATTCTTCAATATGAGAATGCCATTTCGTCGTAGCAGCACCACCTATCTCAATTTTTTGAAATATCAAAAAGAAAGAAAGAACCGAGTTTTCCCCAACCAATAACGAATATTTGTGTTGAATTATTTTAGCATTTGATATGAAAACGAGACCACGTGTCCCTACCAGATGTGAAAAAAAAATTCAGAAATATTCCTATTGGTTCCGAAAAATTCGGTTTTTTCTTCCTGTTTGAAATTTTTAAAAAGACAAGTGGTGTTGCTTGTGAAGCGCTTATTTTTAACACGTGACCAAAGACTATTGAGCTTACATGCCATAGGACTAATGTTCTCGTCTAGAATCAATACAAATACTTTAAAAGCATCCAAAACTGCTCTTCCCACTGAATAGTCACTGTTGTTTTTTACTTTCGATATCGAAATTTTAATGAATCTCCACGTTTTAGAACCCCTTGAGCGCCCCCTCCAAAAAAAAAAGAATTTAGAACTATGTCCCTCTTTAGCTAGACCGAAGAAATCTTATATGTGTTCCTTAAACAAAATTGTAAATATCTGCCAAATTTTGGATGAAATCCGTCTACGGGAAGTCTAGCTGTATGTTCGTCACGACAGATCAGTCAGAAAAGCCTCCAGCTAGATGAGGAATTCCCAAACTTTTTTTCCTCGCTTACACCTTGATTTATCTTCATATTTTCGAGTACACCCTACTATCATATCCCTTCTCCACCGACAACTACTATTCGTCTACGCAAAGAAGTTTCTATCAATAACGACTACTCGTTCTCGACGCCATCCGGGCGGGTTCGCGACCAGCACCCACTTTGCTCAGTACCCCTGCTATCTCGCTGCTTCGAGGCTCTCAGCCACTACTTTTTTCAGTTTTAAATACTCCATGAAGATCTGTGGAACAGACCATAAAACCATAGTAGATTTCATATACTTTGTAGACAGCAGATTCCGTTAAAATTATAAAATCTTTCAATAAACCTCATATACAGTCGGACCTCTATTCAACGAACCTCTGTTTTGCGAATTTCTCTATTTTGCGAACTTTTCCTTGGAACCAAGAACATTTTGAGAATTTCTTCGTAAAATAACCTCCAAATAGCGAAGTGCATTCTCTATTTAACGAACATTTTCTTGTGATCCAATATTTTTTTCCCCTTATTTCTTAAAATATTTCTAAACATTTCAAACTTATTCTTTCTTTTAACACATTTTATGGTGACCAATGACCTTGAAGCTGGAAAATGTAAAATCGAAAGTGCTTGAGCATCAAAGAAAAAAAATTTAATTCTTCATGAGGTGGACAAAGGCGTGAAAACAAGTATATTGCTTTAAAATTTGATATTCCTCCAAACAGCTTATCAACCATAATAAAAAAAAAATCGTGATAAGATACAAAATTATGATTCATCGAATTCTTGTTCAAAACGCTTAAAAGCATGTGTCTATGAAGATGCGGATGAGGCAGTTTTGAAGTGGACAGTGTGAAAGATAAAATCAATACAGCAATGAATTGCGATGAAGACGAAGATGATGAAGATGGCAATGATCATGATGCAGAAATCAACAAACCTTCGTATGATAAAATACTAAAATTCATTAATTTTAATATAAAATTATTTTGTTAATTGAAAATACAGTGTAAACCCGGACAATATTTTGTTTTATTCTTGTTTTCCTTGCAGATTTCTTTTTGATGGGTAAAATATATGAAACAAATAGATATTAATTTACAAAATAAAGGTGTGATTAATTACTTTTTTAATAATATTTAGTGTTTATGAATTTAAAATCTGTTTTGTGTAGTTTAAAGTATTTTAAAAGGTGAATCTCTATTTAACGAATTTTCCATATTACGAACTTTTTTTCGGGATTTAGCGACTTCGTTAAATAGAGATCCGACTGTAGTTGTAATGTTTTGTATAAATTTTTCAAGAATTTCGGCATGAAAGTCTTCAGATCCATAAATACAGAATGATATCGCCCTAAATAAACAGTTTCCTTCATCTACAATAGGTAGTTTACATTATTTTTAACAGGCCATTGTGATTGAACTGTTGGGATCTATATATTTGAAATAATATGGTAAAATCTTCAGACAGTTCGCCAGCCCCACCACCCTCCCCCAGAAATGGGGGTGGGGCAGGCGACCTTTGATGGCATATATAGACGTCATAAGCTTTGATATTAAATAAAAATTATCGAAATCCGTCGAGTGGTTGAGGCTGGCAAACTGTCTGAAGAATTTACCATATGGGGAAAACCCTTTATTGTGACAGTTCGTTAGCAACAGCCACTTGACCGATTTCGACAATTTTCATTTTATATGAAAGCTTACGACGTCTAGATTTTAGAAAGAAGGGTCGCTCGTTCCCCGCCATCCCCATTTTCGAAAGAAATCGAAACCAGCGGGAGTGATCCCGAAACTTTCTCGCATACGACCAGTAAATGTGGGTGGGTAAACACCTCAGTTGGTAGGTAAATTTTTCGGGATTTACCGCCGCCTGGTTATTTTGAAAAAAAAATTATGAATGGTGATTTACATGAAACATATAAAATTTATGAATCTCAAACTGAATATTTTGCAAAAAAAAATTGCGTATGTTCGCAATTTTACGGGCGCTGAGGTTCAACAACTTTATTTAACGTTTTTTAGTACGAAATCTTAATTATTATCGCACAACATTTCTCTACACCTCTGGTTAATCACAGGAGTCCATCTTGAAGAATGTCAAAACAAAGTTTCGTTTAGGGATTGCCATAATTTCCGAAGCGCGTGTTTGCGGCCCTCTTCACCTTCCGCCCAGGTCAAACGCCAACCATACTACTCTGAGTAAAATAAGCGAAACTCTGCCAACACAGTCATAATATGATTTTGAACTAAATATGCAATTAGAACACCTGTTTTTTAACGATTGAGATGAAAATTGGGCACAGATCTATAATTAATGTTAGCATCTCGCGATATCAAGTTTTATTTATCTAAGCCAAGAACTTATGAGATACAAGTATGCGATTATACAGATCGACAGTCAAACCCGTTGGAGTATTTGGACCAAAATTTTATACGGACTCATCATTCATGACGATAAAGTTCAAATTTTATCCTCTAGCTATTCAGGTTTTGAGTTTAGTGTTCATGACTTCGGACATACAAGACAGACAGATTCCTTATTGACGGATTTTCTCCAAAATGATAGAAACCCCAAATCTATGCAGAAATCATCATACCAAATTTCATCTCCGTAGTCTCTAATAGTTTTCGAGACGTTCACAGACAACACACAGACATAATTCCCAAATTGCGTTTTTTCGGACCAGGAGGTCTAAAAGTGGAGATTCGTCAAAATCTCGAGTTCGAATTGTTTGACGATTGACAATATTCTTCGTATAAGAGAAAGTAAAAACATATAGACAATGAACGGGGGAGAAGTGTTTTTTCGATTTCGGCGAAAATGGGGTGGGGTTAACATTGGCGACATATCTAGAGATAGTGAGCTTCCATATGAAAAAAAGTTGTCAGAATCGTCGAGTGGATTGAGGCTGACGGACTCGGTGAAGGTATTTTACCAGATTATTTTAAATATATAGATAAGGCCTTAGGTTAGTTTAAGAGTCAAATGATCTGAATTAATAACATTTGCTATATAGACTTATTTTTTTATCGCATTTTTACAATAATATCAGTTCAATGCCAAAACAAATGAAATCAGTATTGTACAATTTTGCATTAATCTATAAGGGTAACTAAAAAAATTACACAAAAATTACACCCCGTCGCGTACACAATAATCGACTATTCAAGTGGTAAAGTTATTAAATAGCAGTATTCAATTGGGGAAACTAAATTCTGTAACTCTTTTAATTCCTTATGTTTTCTTGTTTCCGCCATTACCAACTTTCATTTCGCGTACCCCTGGTGTACGCGTACCACAGGTTGGGAACCTCTGAGCTAGATGGATGAAACTCGGCAGTTGATTTTATGACTAGAATTGTAAATCTGTGTAGAGTTTTTCACCAAATCCGTCAAAGAGCCACTTGACTGTCTGTCGATTTGTCTATTTGTGCGCATGTGACGACGAAATTTTTTTTTAAAAAGCTGGATGGCTGAACTTCAGCATATGATCTTCACACGAAAATTGCAGATCTATGGCTAATTTTGGACTGCCTCCGTCAGTGGGTAGATTGTTTGTTTGCCGGTCTATATGTGAACACGATGATTCAAGAACACTATAGGCAATGTCGGTTAAATTTGATATCTGGTCTTGAGACAAACTTGAAGATCTCTATCCAATCGACGAATATTAAAAGGTTCAAAATGCATACTCGATTCCTCTTCACTGGACTACGAAGCTGAACACCAAACGCTCCGTTTTGTGTAAGCAAACGAGAAAGTCGTGGCAGCTGGTGTATTGCATCATTCCAATTAGTTTAGTTACATTAACGTTCCGTTTCGAAGTAACACGAATGCTATTTTGGGAAGGACCTCGTCCAGGGATGGCGCCAGAGGGGGGAACAGGCCCCCTCCGTCGGGGATGCTGTGCCCCCCCCCCCCCATCGGGGAAAATATTTCTATGGGGTATTCAACTGTAGTTGATAAATAATAATCTGGAGAAAATTTCAGACCGATTTCATTACACTCGTCCCCCAGTACAGCAGGACGTGCCCCCTGTCGGGGAGACCGTGCCCCCTGTCGGGCAAATCGGGACTCCCCCGTCGGGCAAACTCTAGAGCCATTCCTGACCTCGTCATTTTCAACCGCGGTCAGATACGAGAAGGACATCTGAGCTGGCAACCTCTCTTCAATCTTCCGCACCACACCAGCGGGAGGACGTATGGCCACCACACGTGATTTAGCGTGCACCAAACCCCATACGCGGTGGATGTTTAGAGGGATCGGGTTTCCAACCATGGAACCCTCCGGTCCCGAAGCCCAGACCTTATCACTAGGTCACTGCGGCCCTTGTATCATTCCAGATTCCATTAAGAGCGTTCCCCTCCAACCACGTCAATCCATTTTTTAGCCCCTCCAATAACCCTCTGACTGCATGTCCCGCGAATTCCGAGTGTTGGAAGTTTGGCCGTTTTCTGCTGCATCCTGGGATTTCCGCAAGCTAATGGGTTCACTTAGTACTTTTAGAACGTTGAATCATATTATACTAATAAAACCCTGCATGTAAATAACATTTCGCTTGGTCCAACGGTATTTGAACACGCTTTAAAACATTGCATCTAAATAGTAATTCAAAAAAATTATACAGTCAGATAATTAATGACGATCATTTTCAGCAGCTCCAGTCCATCTTCAACGGACCACTCCGATCGCCTACCGCACCTACTTATCCCCTCGCCTGCTCAGATTTCCTCTAGAGCGAGAGAGCCTCCCCCACATATCTACGCCGGTCGCATTTCAGCGTTTATGGCCCGGAAGTGCAAATGGAATGGTTGGATATCCAAACTTCCGAGCTCACCACTCCAATTCGCATCGGTTTTTCGCACTAAGGACTGTTTTCGGCGTGGAGTGGTCGAATTTGAGTGGAGTGGAGCGCTCTTGAATATCCAGCTTAAAACAAATAAAGGGTAAGTTTAAAATAATCATCGGAATTTGAAATGATGTAACTTTGAAAATATTAATTACGCTCGTAAGCGCGTTCTCGCATGACCCAATAAAAGGGAATAAGAAGTTGATTGTCTCAAGAAATGCTGCATTTTGGCCGAAGTATTGCTGACAACTGAGCCTTTTTAGGAGGCTCTAGAAGTCTCCAGATCTGACGGTTTGTGATTCTTTCTCTAGGGTTAGATGAAAATTATTTTGTAATTACCCTCTACCGTGCGTATTGTTGTGTACTATAACCCTTCTTTCTTGTTGTAAGAGTTCGTATTTTAATCGATATGACATGGGAAGTTTTTGTCGATTACATGTCTGGTGGTTAGAATAACGAAGTACCCCTTTTTAGATCATATATATATATATAAATCTAAAAATAAAATCAAATTACCTTATCAA
>BGPR01015836.1:0-25499 GCA_013235015.1 Araneus ventricosus | reverse complement strand
TTCAACCCAAGCGCCGCCAATGCCAAAAATGGTATTTTTGTACTCTCAGATTCATTAAAATCTTGAGTTCGAATTTTCTTGGCGATTACAATATTTTTATCTTTCCATGCTCTGCATACGAGAATGTAAACACTGACAATTTTTTAAACGACAGGCTTACTTTAATTCTAACCACTCTGTAATGCGCGACCACTAAAATTAATCCGCCTGCAGATAATCAAGCGATTACATGATAACAGGGAGCATAACACACGCAAACGTAAATCGTTTAAATAGGACAAAAAATAAATAAAAGAAAACTTGAGAACCTTCTCAACGGCAAGTGGTTTAAAAACAAAAGTCATTCAGAAGTGAAGTGAACGACACTCGAAGACAAAAAGTGAACTCTAATATTTCCATTCGTCCGTCATCGGATGACATCTTTCTGAAGTCACCGATAAACACACGAGAAGGTTCCACAAACACGGCAGCTGCTCTTTCCAGCCGCAACACCTGCTTCGATGACGTCACGCCCTAGTGACGTCACGAAAACCGGGTAGCGGAGAGAGAAAGAACTCGCGCTGAATTCGCGGAATGCGCTCGAAAAATTGTTGCGTTCCTCTCGCGAATTCTCGACGGTGCGGTCATTTTTCTCGGTTTTATCGTTTGTTTTGAGGGTTTTCTGGTCGTTTTCTTGATATGGGACAAGATTAATGAGCGTTGTGAGCATAGCTAATAAGTTTATTTTCAGGTTAAGGATCCAGTCTTATAAATAATTGATATTTCACAAGAATTAATTTACTTTTTTAAATGCAATTCGGAAAAAGTATTAATATTCTTATTGCGGGCCATACAGATTCTTTATCAGTAGTTTTTTTTTTTTTTTTTTTTTTCCCTCTTTACGCACGGACTTGCATAGTTTAGTTTAGCTTAGTTATATTAACCTCCTAATTTTTAACCGTGGTTAGGGCAACATCCGAGCCGACGCCTCCCTTTCCAAACTTCTACACCGAACAAAAAGGAGGATGTTTGACCCTGGACAGATATAACGTGAAACAGACCCGTATACACCGGGGATCTTGCACAGAATTGGGTCTCGAACCTGCGACCCTAACAATCAGTGAGCCGAGACAGTGCAGATATTGTAACACAAAAGCATTAGGTTTTCATTTCCCCGCGGAAGTAATCTGCGCAAAGCAGTAATTATCCTGTCGATAATTTTACTCTTCTGTTGAATCGCCACATACAGATGACTAGATCTACTGCTAAGGAGAGAACACAAAAAGAAGTACCCCCGAATGGTCGAACCATATGACATTAATCTTATCCCAATGAATAAGATTAATAATTTTTGCGCGTAATTGAAAACTACAGTATGTTGGTATGATGAAATAGCTTGGGACTTAGTGGAGGAGTCAGAGTGGCCTCAAGTCAAAAAGTTTGGAGACCCCTGGTCCAAGAGATTGCACGGGGCCAATTTCGGACCCGACGTCCATATAAATGACTTCGTCTTTCGATTGCACTTATATCTACCGCGTGTGATGGGATTAGGCATGTTCAAAAACTTATCCCACATTCTTTGGTGTGAAATTCTTACCGATTCGGGTGTCTTCGTCATCCGATCACGATTCAAAACCGGGAGAACCATACGTCATAGTCTTCAAGTCACGTCAAAGCGGGAATTCAATTCAACAAATGAATCAATTTATTTTGGCCGTTCAAACGTGATTTTTTATGCGACTACAGCTCCCTAAAATAACAGAAAATTTACGTCCGAAAAAAAACCTATCAAATCTGCGATTTAAATTAAAGAATTATGACGTAAAACAGATGCATTATAATTTGTGAGAGAAAAAAAAACATAAGAAAGAAAAATGTCATAAAAATAAATAAGAATGTCATTTTGAAAAAGAAAAAAATATCACTTATTTATTTTAAAGAACTGCTACTTCCCAAATATTGTTAGATTGTTCGGAGCCGCGCTGGACACTGCAGGGATGCTGAATCGATATTAGATATTTTCTGAAAGGTGGTGCTTTCGCCAATATTTGTGTCTATTCACGGCCAGAATTGGTACAATCGTGTTGGCTTGGTGTAAGTGTAAACATAGAGGATGGAAAAAGTGGATTTTCGGCATTTAATGTTTTTTTTGTTTTTTTTACTACCGCAAAACCAAGAACACTGTTCAAACCGCGGAAAGGATATGTGCTATTTACAGAGACGATGCTGTGAGTGAATGAGCAGTTGCGAATAGTTTGGGAAATTCAGACGGGACGAATTTATCGTTTTAGACCGGCAATGCTCCGGTAGGCCATCAGCGATTGATACCATCAAGGCGTTGATCACAAATAACAAACGCATTACTTCTCGTGACATAGAAGACTTAAATTGTCAAATCTGATCATTTATGAGCATTTGATGCGGCCCTGGCTTCGTTAGTCGCCTGGATGTTTGGGTACCCCACGAAAAATAAACTTAAAATGGGCCATTATTTCCAGGTGAGATTTCTTACTTAGCGCAACGAAAACGATATATTTTTGAAAAGGAAAATGGATAGTCAACAATAGTGTTGAATGAAAAGGTAATGGAATAATTGCAGTGAACCGCCAACAATCACACCAATTCATGCACTGTCGCTGGTGGAATTGGAAGGACAAAAAATAATTAATTCGGTTAATTATAGAAGTCGGCTGGACATGGACAATTTGAAGCAAACCACTGACCAGAAGCGCCCAGAAATGTGCAATCGTAAAGGTGTGGTCTTTCACCGGGCTTCGCTGGGATGCCTCACCCTTTATATAGCCCCGACTTAAAACCGTCGGACTATTATTTGTTCCGTTCATTACAAAATTCGCGTAAAGGGGGAAAAATTTCAATTCTCCAGAGAACTACAACCCGCACTTTTGAGTAACTTTTTAGCGATAAACAAGAGTTCCTATGAGAGTGGAACAATGAAACTTCCTAAAAGAGATGGCAAATCGCTATCAAATAAAATGGTGCATATATCACAGAATAAACTTAATTATTTGTACAAAAATCTTTCATCTCTATTTACCCACAAATTCGGAGGAAATTTTCTAAACAACCCAATACATATGCCTCTGTGAATCTAAAAACTTCCAGAAAATAAATAAAAATTAAAACTTACATAAGGGAAAAAACATCTTTCCAAACTCACATTCAAGATTTCGAGAAAATTCATACATACCTACAAGAATAATAATAATAATAAAAAAAATCAGAACCCAAAAACAACACTCACAGATTAAATCATTTTACAGAGAGTTTATTAAATATTACAACAATACTTTAAAATGTCTGAGAAGCCTGAAATCATTTCTGCATTTGTCGTCTCAAGGGGAAAATAATAATAATGAAACCACTACTTTAATTCTTTGTAATTACTACTCGATCCCTTTCGTTTTAGAACAAAATAATCCACAGAACACACTAAGACACGCCCATCAGGGAATTAAATATACTGATTAACACTTTTGCGTGTACAGAAAGAAATGGCGTGATTTTCTGGCGGGGCGCGGAGGGCTGGCGCGATTATACTGAAAATGGAAGACATTTTTGTAAAAGAAAATTCTAGAGATCGTTTGGGGCGTGTTTTGTTAAGTTTAGCACTTAAATCACTTCGAAAATAGAACACAGCAATTCTCGTAATCTTTCAAATGGCGCTACGATTAAAAAAATTCAAGGTAAAAGAAAATATATTTAAAGCGGGCTTTTTAAAACCCTTTCTGCCTGCGATTCTGTAACAGTTGACAAACATAGGATCTTCCTTCAAGTTTACCAGGATTTCTATGTTATTCCTGCTGCGCGAAATTGATGTGCGTTTTTGTCACTAGGGGCGCTGCTGCTATTTAATACGAAGACACGGCTTCGACACAAGAAAAGGCACAATGTGTCGTGTGGCTAGTTGAAGATTGGTACAACGGAAGCTTCACCGGCAAATGTGAAGTTGACGAAATCTCTATTATAAATTTTACAGATGCAGTCAGGAAATAAATAAATAAATAAAAGAGGCAGAATGGAG
Source organism: Araneus ventricosus (assembly GCA_013235015.1). Taxonomy (NCBI): domain Eukaryota; kingdom Metazoa; phylum Arthropoda; class Arachnida; order Araneae; family Araneidae; genus Araneus; species Araneus ventricosus. The sequence goes on along the minus strand of BGPR01015836.1, from coordinate 21,478 downwards.
CTAGGCCTTTTTAGTATGACTCACGATCCTCATATCGAGTGAATTTTTGTATGATTCTACAAAACAAATGATACTTGTTAGTATAACGTAATAAAATTACAAGTAATTAAAATCAAGGTAATTGCTTTGGGATACCCTGTAAATCCGCAACCTCAACATGCACAAAAACTGTTTTCGAGCCTCTAAGTTTACAAATAATTAGGTTAATGGAACAAAACCATTAATGATGAAACATTTTTTAAAAATTACTTAACCATTCAACTTTGGGGGATTTTTTGCTTTTTTCTGTCACAAAATGTGTTAATATTGGCTAACGACCTTGCTCGCACCGCAATAAAATAACATTATAACGAATGCTTTTAAACCGAATTTGAATAACTATTATTAATAAATGAACATGATAAATGAAGTGCTCTCTTCTACAGGTCATTGAGCAATTTACAGGTCAACAATTACTACATAGGCAATCACCGCAATTAAATTAAACAAAATTTTTCAATCGTTTGAGGATGGTCTTTGAGCTAATACAAGCTGTTGAGAACGAATAGTTTTCGACATAGAGCAAAAGTATAGCCTTTTATATATGATAAGAATGCATTGTATGCAAATCATGAACAGCATCTATTTCTTACAAAAATCAATTAGAGGCAATAAACACGACTTTTCATCCATTTGATGCTAGAGTTTCAGGGCCAGAATTATTTGATGGGGATGCCTTGTTTTCCAATTTTTCATACATAATGCAAAAATCGGAGGAAATATTCCTTCATGTGTGAAGAACGTTGGCCATTCTAATACAACTACTCGATATAGCATCCGTAAATCTACTACGTATGTTTCTTAAGGCGCGAGCTGGAGTGAAAGACCTCATCCCGCAAAACAAGAGGTTTTCCCACTCTTTCGACTAATCCAGTAATTAGACACGGTCCCGCTCGTTTGATAGAAAACAAACCCTTTCAGTCACCAGCGCAGACGATAAAGCATCACTTCTCCTCCCCCTGATCACATGATCAGTCGACAAGGGCTTTCCTCTTAATCATGCAACAGTTCCTCTTTTTTTATGTCATTATAACGTTTTCGCTTTTCATCCACAATTCACGCGTGGATTCGCTTATTTGCACCTCCACAATCAATCGGGGCAGTAGGAGATGGGTTGATGCGCATGCTCTACGGATTCTGCACTAATTTTGGATATTTCGGTTTTAATCCATTCTCGATTTCTATACAGAAACTTGAGCGGATTTTGAATATTTTAATTTGATTGATCAGATATGTCTTTGTAAATGAGACATGCTTGTGAATAAGCAGGATTTTTCAGTAATCATGGGTACGTTGCAGAAAAAAGGCTGAACAGCATGGAAAAAAAGAAAAAAAAATATGTGGTTTGTTATTCACTAATATGGCAATGAAGTGCTCAAACGCAAAAGAAAATCGTGTCTATCGAGACTGTTTCTCGCACTTCATTCCGCTCTACGCCAGTAACCGGCAGCATTTGCACCTGTAATTTATTAATCTCAAGGTTAAACATTTAATAAAGTTAGTCGCTTTATTTGGGGAAAATGAAACTATTTTCAATCAGATAACTTTACGTAGCATTAGCTCCATGTAAACGAAACTGTATCAAGATTTACGGAGGAATCCAAGAAAAATACACCCAAAATATCATATTCATTATAGTTAAAATTTAAACGAAAACATTCGTTTTTAAAAAACAACTTAAGCGAAAAGTGTATAAGTAGTCCTAATTTCTCGAAAAATAATCGAAGAAGCATTCGCATCAAGATAAATGGCAGTGAATATAATGCTGAGATACAATTTTTCTTCAGTTGTGCATTGAATCTTCATATCGCTTTGAAGTCGTTTATGAAAGAAATCACAGTTCCTCATTTGATACTAGCATTATATATTCCATTCACTAGAAGAAAAAAAAATTAGAAGTTAGTTCAGCGAAGATTTCAAAGTATCTTTGCATTTCCAACACATTATCGAAACTACTTTTTAATTTTTATGTTAACATGTTTTAATCACGTACACCATATTTTTTCGTTAATAAAAGTTTTCCTTTTAAATGTGTCGAAGCATCTTCAATGAAGTTCAGAGACTGTAACTAACCAAGAAATGTTTTACTTGGCCTTTGAGTGTGGAATGCTAAACAGTAACAGAAAACTTTTTCATGAAGGATTCGAGACCTGCATGGGCCGGAAAGGACTAAAATAGCCCGAATTTGGAATGAGTACAACACCTCAACAAGCACCCCACTCGCCGAACTTCCACGACACACCAACTGTTGCTCATCTTGAAGACATCAGACTCACGATGGCATATTTAGCATGCACCTGGACCAGATCTTCGGTGGAATCGGAGGTCAAACCAGTGGTCCTCCCATTCTGAAGACGAGACCTTACCACCAGGCCACTGCGGCCCTCTAAACGCACATCGAAGACGACAGTTTCAGATATATTTTAATATTTTCACAAAAGAATTATTAGAAACGGCAAAACAGGTAGAATCCAGATTTTTTTATAAATGTTCTGAACCGAAAGTTCAAAAATGAGGCCGAGGCAGAAATTTACAAGAGATCAAAACATTCCAATTTCGAGAAAGAATTCGAGGGGGGACATTACAATGCATGCATTTCATCGTCAAGGAAACTGCCCACACTGTTTTCAAGAAAATCTCTTTGTAAAATATTTTTCTCCCAATTTTCTACTTTTTCTGCTGTTCCGGTTTCCTACTCCTTTTGAATTTTTAATCCAAGCAAACGTCCCTCTCGGTAAAAATTAAATCTGAAATTCGTAATTAGGTAAATCACATGTTATATTTCAAGTCAAAATAAACACGATGCGAAGGTGGAACAAGCCGAAATCTTAACACCTGTTACTTTCATTTTGTTTTAGAACACATTTATTTAAAAAAAAAACTAACAAGAAGCTGAAGAACAATTTTAAATATATGTAATCATTAATAAAAAAAAAATTTAAGTAGTAAAAAAATCAAATCAATAAGCCTGAAAAATTCTCCGCAATGACTAACTCTTAAGAGTCAATTCAGACAGAACTGAATCTCATAATTTAACGATGCCGTGTCATGTTTGTCTCGGCCATTTGACTATTAAGTGCTTTCGGGGATGTTACCTACGTACTGAAAGTAGAGGGGAGGCAACAGAACACGGAGAGAGGGAAGAGAAATGTGTTCTGTGGATGTTTAGACGCAGGGGCAAAGGGAGGAGGCATTGTTCCAGCTGTCAGGCGACCCCGCGCAACCCCAGCTGTGTCAACGCGCAACCGTAACCGCCACTTATTTAAGTAGTCGGCAATGTTTTGCCAAAAAGCCAGTTCCATTTCAGAATTTGAATCATCGAAAGGAAGGTTCTGCTAGTTCGAATGCTGTATTTTTCTGCTTGAAAGAAATTTCCGAACAGCGTCAAAAGAACATTCAGAATAAACCATAAACCGCTAACTTTCCACAACTGATTTCATAAATAAAGTTGAAAAGTTCTTAACCCTTTGAGGATGGACTCCAAGAAAATCATACTTTATACTGATCTAAAAATGGCCCATTAGGCTTGAAAAGGATAAAAAGTCAGTTTCATTTTAGGACAAAAAAAAAAAAAAGGACGAATATTTCAATTGGAATATTGTTAGTAAATTGCTAATAATTGCGAAACAATTTTGTTAATTGTATACGATTTGAACGAAATTTTTGGGCAGCAGCATTGATATATTCCAAATAGATCATAAACTATGACTTTTCAACTGACTTCTAATGGGAGTCAGTAGCCGATATACTTTCAAAAATTTTATTTATTTTTTTTTATTTTTATAAATTTGAAATCTCCATTTCAAGACCTTTCCAACAATATAAATCCTTTGATCGTGTTTATATTAGAAGTTAAAATAAACTTTAAAAAAATGTAAACAGCTGAATGTAACACAAGATTTTTACCTTTAACTTCAATTATCTCAAAATGGTATTTTTGAAACTTCTTGCATCTTTTTCTCAAAATCTACTTCATATATGCTCTGTAAATTTTTACCACCTATTCTATACATATATAAGTATATATTCTGATGAGAAGTTTTCCTAATATTCCAAAAATATCTTTTAATACTGCTGATCTCGTGTTAGAAAACAGCATTTTTTGAAAAATTCATAGTTACATCCAGTTAAAAATTCTTTAAAAAAAAAAAACACCAAGATATTTATGTAAGAATTTCACCTTAGTATAGAGATAAATGTCTGCTTAAACTGCATAAAAATTTTCAAACGTGTATCTATAATAGGTTGTGAGAAAGTGTACTTAGAAAATGGCCGATTTAACATTGGCGGTACACGGGGTACCGACTACCTTCAAGAGGTTTGAAAGATTTTTTTCAGTTCTTAGGAAGTCGATTTCATTCTAGAACTTCAATCATAAAAAGGGAAAAAGAAAAGATTTCAGCTTATATTACGGTTAAGAAACTTTCTGCTGCCAATGGAACGAAATTTTTGAATAGCGGCATTAAAAGATTCAAAAACTGTCAATTATTAGCATTATTTTTTTATTCATTATATTTTTTTTAACTAGTCTTAAAATCAGAAGGGTGGCGTGAATACTTATTTGCAACTTCGTTTTCACATGAAACAATTAACAATTGTATTTTTTAAAGACATTTATTAAGTTAAATGCTTCATACACTTAACTACACGTTAGAATAAAAAGAAAATTTTATAATAAAAATTCAATCAGGATGCAAGAGTCAGGTCCACAACACATCATACAACTCTCGGCTTTTTTTAAGACTATAAAATTAAACATAATCCTGTAAATAGTACATTTTAAAAAATAATTTAAAATTTTATTCATGGCACACGAAATTCAAGTTTTATTTAATGCATTTTTAATATAGTCGAGAAATTTCGGTTCTTTTCATTAATTTTTATTATTGATTAATGCTTGGCAAAGACATTTTTATTATATTGTTTTATAAAAACATTTGCTTTCTAAACTGATAATAAGATCCCTAAACTGAACGCACTCCAAGCAAAAAAAAGGCCCTTCAGTAGGATTCAAAAATCGAGTTAACCAGACAAGGTTCAATTCCAACTTATTCGGATTATTGATGCTAAAGTATGTTGATAAAAAAATGAACAGTCACCAATACCAATTTAAACTACAATTTTTTTATCTATATACGTTCCATAACAACATATTCAAAGCATTGGATTCAAAAATAATACATAGTTAATAATCTAAGAATCCTGACCCTGAGTGGGGCTGAGAAAATATTATCAGTTAAAAGTATCTGCCAGGCTTTGAAATTTTAAGTGAAAACAATATTGCAAGCAAATTTAACTGGATATTATCATACAAATTTTGCAAATAAATATTTGATAAAAGTTATTGCTGTTTATCATTTATTAGCCTATTTTATTTCCCGCTTTATATGTATACATGGATAATAATCTAGACGCTGTATTCTTTGTGTATAAACGGGGTCGCAAATAGACAAGTTTAAGAGGTTCTGGACTAGCTACAAAAAAAAAAAAAAAAGTTGAAATCATTATTTCACTCACCAAATTATATTATTCTATTATCAATCAACAATGTAAATAAAACTGAATGCCACAAAGACAGAAATAAAACTAAAAACCATCGTTCCAAATCTAACCGGTGCCATCGGAAGAAAAGTAATAAAAGGCCTACCTGTCTCGAGCGTCGCGCTTCTTGTTTTGTTTGTGCGATAGCAAACGAGAGAGAAAACGAGTAAAACACCTCATTCTGTGGTTTCAAGAATTGCAATTATGCGCAAGGTTTCTTCGAAGCATCATGCATCGAAACACATACAAATAGTTCCATTATACTGGCTGCCGACCTTTCGATACGCTTAGCTAAAAACGCTTACTGATTTAGCTACTTTATTCTAAGTGAAGGTTTTTTTTATTATTATTATTATTCCACTTTTAATTCAATCAAAAGTTTTAAGAATTCGTTAGATTGTTTACGATTTCTTTTTCGGCTAAGCTAGAAAGACATAAATATACGGTGGAAATTCTTAAACGAGAAGTTGAAGAAATGTGGACGTTAAGATCTGGCAACGAATGTTAGAATTATGGAGATTCCTAGAAATAACAAAATACAGAATCTATCATAGAATTCTAAAAAATGAAAACGGGAATTGATCCATAGAATGTAGAAACCTACTTATTATAATTACGTTAAATTGAAATAGTATTTGTAGTTTTTCTTGATTAAAATGTTAAGATTTAATTTTGCTGAGAGTTTGAAACCAAACAAAAGCATTTTGCAATCATTTCTATTAAAAGTAATAAAAGGAATATAAAAAAAATATCTCAGCTGAATTTGGAATAATTATGTCATCTCTATTTTTCACAAATACATTTTTTTCGAAGGTTTTAGATCCATTTAATATCTTCTTTGCCTTGGCAGTACGAAAACATTTCAAAACCAGCTTGAATGTGAACAATTTTGAAACGCTTTCGTGTTACCTAGTGGTATAAGAGATTTACATAAACCTAAAATATCAGAAAAAACATATTTGTGAAAAAATGGAGATTATCACTTTTGCAGCTACACAAGACAATTAAATGCACTCTAAAATCGTCTGTTAAGACGAATGTCCGTTTTTTTTTCTTTTGTTTGTTTTTTTTTTAAATATGCAAACAAACAGGCAACGAACAACAGAAACTGCATGACCTCGGTTATGTCAGAACAAATCTCTATGATTAGTCCAAAATTACCCGTCATACGATATAAATGGCACTAATTGACAGACTAATGCTGATTGGCACAGAACACATTGATACCGTCACCAAAGCAGAGAACATGATTAATTAAAAATCGAAACTATCTACGGCCTCATAAAAGTAACAAGAAAGTTTTGGGTAAACCTATTATTATAAACATCATCGCACAAGATAAGTGCAACCTGCACCGAACAAAGCTCTACCGACTATCGTGATAAGCAAATATATCAAGAACTTAAAAAAAAATTATTTTACAGTATTTTTTTTTTCAAATAAAATATTTCATAATCTATTCCGCTTAACAATAATGAGCAAAATGAATTTTTCACAACTTTTTTAACACATTAACAAAGAATTTTATATTGTGTTTCTTTATTCCAAAGAAATTCATATCTAATACTGAAATAGCAATTCCCCCCCCCCTCCCCTCACTTTCCAACAATCTTCGGATTTTCAACAAAGGAAATGAAGGGAAAAAGCTCAAATCAAATGTACTTCGGCGAACAATAAAAAGTCTTCGATCGACAGTACTTTTTAAACGATGGGGAAAATAAAACCTCAAATGATTATTTCCCTCATCGCTTCGCAAATTTATATCTCACGAAAATACTTAATTAAATAAGGATTCCGGTGGTATTCCATCCCACATATCTTCGCTGAGCATAAAATTTTAATTGACTGGCATCCACTGGATGAATTGGAATCCTCTTAAAAATAAATTATTCGATCCCGCAAATTCTCTTTTCCCGCTTCGCTACTATAAATGGGGGGAAATAAATATGAGAAATCAGCCTCCTGAATTTTTGTTCTTTTGATTGCGACCTGAAAATAAGTGATCAAGAAAAAAAAAATCGTTTGCTACTGCAAAATAATAATGCTAAAAAAATACAAAATTAATTTCAACATTGATTTTAATAAAATTAAAGAAAGAATATGGCCTTGACTCGAAAAATAAATAACTTAGTACAGACAAAATTGACTTTTAAAAATTGCCTGAAAATGTGTTGCAAATATATTGTAAAAGTTTTATCGGTTCTGACATGCAAGAGGTAATTTATTTCAGATTATTTCAATAATGCAAATGCCAATTTTCATGTTTTAAAAATAATTCATTTCATTCAGCGAATTATTCATTTGCACTTCAGAAAATTTAATATAAGTAGGAGGGTGGATGAAATCATTCAAATTTTAATTCTTAATTTATTTACAACTTTGATCTACGACTTTCGTGCAATATTTTATAGACTTTCAGTATAATCAATGATTGTCTTAACTGATTATACAGAAAATAAAATGGCTTGATAAAACGAAATATTAATGTTTAAAAGATGCACAAATTTTCATACTCATTCTAGTAAAATTACAGAAAGAACAATGCTATTTTTTAAATGAATGGCTTCATACTGACAAAAATCCTTTAAAAAAATAAAAGAAAGAGTATCTGTTATGAAGACGGAACATTTGTAAAGAAAGCATATAGGATAACAAGGCCGAATGAAAAAGAAATTAATACAATCGAAATGTTTGATATGATATAGTAAGTAGGAAAAGAATCATAATCGAATTTTCACGACCAATTTGTTAATCGCGCTCGCCTCACTGCAGATGAAGGTGAAAGCGTTTTCTTCTTCAAAGGAAATAAAGTGAATTGAAAGTCTTTGCGTCCCTAATGAAGCGTGTTATTAGAATTAAATGTCTAAATACAGATGGATTAATTGGGATTATTCATTACAAGAAAATATACAATGGCCCAGTTCATTCCGAAACGAAAGAAATTGGAATCTCTAGTTCGAAACTTCGTAGCATGATAATGTTTTAGACTTTACTAGCAGTACGCGCACGGCGTTGCCCGTGGAATCAGGACTTCAACAAAATGAAAAAAACGCCCACAATGACACGAAAAAGTTTTGAAAACAAAAGGTATACATTATTGATTTTTCCGCTTATTTTTCTTCGCGATAATAATATGTGAACTGTAGGAAAACAGTACATGGCACGATAATCCAAAACAATATCAAAAATTGCAACGTGAAAATCATTATTAGACAACAAGTAAAATATGCGAGACAAAGAAACATGTTAAGACACTGTCGAAAATAATAATCGAAGTCATTGAGTTAAAGGTTATGACGTCTCATACGCTCTGCGCCGCCAGCCAATGAAATTGCAACAATGCATGCTGGGAATGTTTACTTGCTGCGGAGAAAGCCTCGCTAGCGAAAAACTCTTTGAACTGACCAGGGAACAATTTTTTAAAAAAACAGAAAGGGGTATTTTAACCGTTCTTGTTTAAAATACGGCAGAAACGTTCCAATTATAAGCTGAAAAAAATTGAAAATGATAGTGTTAATAGAAGATCGGATGCGAGAATTTTAAGAATCCCGAATGAAAAATTCACAGAAAAGTGACTATTTTTCAAAAATTTCTCAAAATTCAGTAAATTACGTTTGAACCAAATTTCATTAGAAAGAAAATTGTTTGTTCTATCCGATAGTGTATCAATTGTTTTCGAACTATTATCACAAACGATACTGTGGACAAAAATGCTTCAAAAATCGCCCAAAACAACAAATAAAAATTTTTCTAGATTGAATTTTAAAATCCGGGCTTCGAGGTGCATTGAGTCCATTATGACTACCTGTGTGCCAAATTTTATGACTTTAAGTGCGATAGTTTCTTCTAGACATCGCACACACGCACGCATACAAACACTGCCTTTTATAAGTTATAGATTCGTTTGTTTTGTTACAGGTACATAAGCATGGGGCGGCGTTCTGTCTTGCCATCGTCTGACTTGATTGCAATAGCCGTTGCATTCTGTACGTAACGATTTTTACATCATGCAATTTACAGAAAGAAAGTCAACCTAAAAAACATTATCATGTTATTAAATGATGAAGTAGAATTCTCCTTTGGAATTAATGTCCAATCCCTTTTTTTTTATATATATAACTTTAGCACTTTTTTTTTTTTACCATAACTTTGACTGGCAAAATTACGCGAGTGAAAGATTTCATGAAATAATAAAATTGGCTTTAATTTTATTACAACAATAAAAAACATTGTTACAAATTGATTGAAATTAATTTTTAAAAATTTATTAAATTTAAAGAAAAAAAATTGCATAAAATAAGTTTGGTACCACTGAAAAGCTAATTTTTGGAATTTGAAAGTGGTGTAAAAAATAGGTTTTGTGCTATAACATGTTCTAAAGTTATTGAGAAAAAGCGTTAAAATTCCGACTAATTTTTAATTAATTAAAAATCTAATAACTTTGAAATACTCTTTCTTAGTCAGTACCTGTTATCCAAGATGGAGCTACGTATGACAAATTTGGTAGCTCTAGGCATAACGATCTACGCTGTCGATAGTTGAGATTTTCATAGCATGCAATATACAGAAATTATGCCAGCCTTAAAAAAACTTTATTCCTATTGCCGCATTTAGGTAAAAACTTATCTTGTTTTGTATACCACCACCCGTACTCAAATGATGGGTAAAAATCCACATGGAATAAAATTATTCTGTTCTTACTTTAACCAGTTTTCTTTAAGCTATATAAATAATATTTAAAATTTTGCACCATTTCATTGGCAACAGTGTACAAAATTATCCGTAACTGAACTGATGGAAGTTGGTCTTTTAGCTTAGTTTGACAAGTGCTCCGTTTTGAAGTTGCAAGAAGACTATTTAGGGTCAATCAATAAAATTCCTGAACCGCGGTCTCATAATGAGGACGGCATCTAAGCCAGATGATGGGTTAAATAAGTACTAGAAAATCTCTAAGAGTTAAATATTTTTTCAAAAAAAATCAGTATAAACTGCCATCCCGGATCAAATTTGTGCTAATATAGCTGATTTATTGAAGTGTGGCGATATCATTAGAATTTATTACCAACATAAAAGAAAAACGCAAATGGTGGAAACGAGTGACGTCAATACCAAAAGAAAAAAGAAACATCAAAAAATCTACAGAATATGTTTACAAAACAAACAAAATGATCAATATCAAAAATTGCTAACATACTGAACAGAAAGTTATTTACATTACAATTTTAATTTTTTTTATTCAATATAATATTCGGATTCATCAAATATAATAATTATTACGAAAAATAACTGTTCAAGAACAAAATTTACATCTGGTATCTTGTATTGAATAAGTCCTTACTTTTTACTCTATAATAAGGATTATTTCGGTACATCAATCTTATGAAGTTTAGTACAACAGTGATACCCTATAATATTCGCTTAACTCTTCAACTATCGGCAACCGTAAACAATATATATAAATTTTATCCCCGAAATCTGGTAACAGCAACGCTTGTCGCAGTAAGTTATTCGTGTATAAAACGCCCAATCAGAACAATAATTATAATCAAAAGCAGCAATTTCCAGAAAATGGCCGACACGGGTGACGTCACAGACGATTACAGTGTTTACGCGAGGACTGATACAAACTGTTCACAACAGGCTGTGCAAATTCGCTCTTCCATGAACTTCTACTGGCCGAATGAGTTGTTTGCCAAGCGTGGTCGAAAACAAAAACAAGTTCGAAACTTTGCTCTCCATAAAGAAACTTCAAAACAAAATAAAGCAGTAGTTAATTTAAAATTTTCAAGTTCAACTACAACTCTTAACAAATAAACGGAACAACAATAGGTTATGAAGTTCAATATAAGTATTATAAACAAGAAGTCCGTAATTAAACGCGAAGAAGGCTGAAATTATAAAGAAATTATAGAATTACTTGGATATTTTTTTTTTCGAGAAAGAAAATATGTTGAACAGGAAATAAACATCTTCTAGAAATTTTAAGTCGCGAATACAGTATCAAGGACGTTGGCGTTTTTGAATAATCCTATTCTGTTTAACCACGCCTCTTGTTTTTTGGAGTACTTCTAACAAAATCTTTTATAAATATTCTCCTGTCATGTTTGGAACACACCCGAAATGTTGCTCAAGTTATTTACTGAATTTAAGATTATCAAGTAATTTACTCACTGACTCCAACAGTTATTTACACGCATAAAAGGTTATAATTATTTGTAGGATTCAGAATTGCTAACATTTACATTTGATTAATTCAGAAAGTAATCACTGCAAACAACATTTCCGATTAAATAGGAAATAATTAAAGCTGACAAATGATGCTGAATATCAGGACAAAAAGTGTCACTTGGAAAATTGTTCACAACAACAACAAAAAATGCATATTTGTTCATACTATACTGTACTCTTCGAAATGAACCAATAATTTTATAAAAATTGAAGGGTGTGTGTCTGCTTGGCTCACATAAAACTCTGTCAAAAAAATGAACCGTGTTGACCTTTGAATTCTGATATGATTCGCAGCCATGGGTCGAGGCGAAAATTGGGGCCCCTTCACAAAATTCAAATTCATAAAAACGGCCCCTTCACAAAACAAATTCACGTAAAATATAGAAATATGACTGCTGAAATTGAAGGTTTTACATGATAAAAATTTTTTTCAAAAAAATACTTTCCCCACAAAAATGGGTCCCTAAAAAAAACCTGGATCGACCCCTAGCAGCATCCATCTAGTAAATGTTTTTGTTAGAAATTAATTTTATCTCCGGCAAGTTCTTGCACGAGGAAAAAATTAATAATGCAAGACAGTCAACGGTGGCAATATTCAGAGCTGATATAAGAATAAAACAAAACAAAAAAACACTAATCTTTTTCATAACCAGACACTTCCGCAGAACTGCAACCCACTAAGAAATTCTCCAGTCAAAATTCTTCCCATTTTTCCGAAGCTTTCGCCAACAAGTGTCCAAAATGGCGGTATGACAAGCATGTCTTCCTTCCTTTCTTCTACCGAGATGTAAACATTGCGTTACTAGGGTAACTCGGGAAGGCGACACCTGCCCATGACAGGGGAGTGAGGTCAACGGTAGGATCACGCACACACACACGATCCTGTTCCAACAAGGCCACTCGGCCTCTGTTGCTAACTCCGATCCCTTCCCTTTCCTACTCAGAAAGCATCTTCTGGCAATGACAAAAAACGAAAATTCCAGTTGATGCTGGAAGATGATGAGAGACAACTCAAATTGAGAATCACTAAATAAATGAATGAATGAAAACACTTTTACTACAGATTATATTTTTTTATGATTTTCTTTCATTTGATACAGGTAATAAAAAAGGAATTGCTTTCGAATAATCATTCTTTAACAAAGAATGACTGCAACTAAATTTGTGCTTCCAATGACCCTCTCTCTATTGCATGATTTATTATTACCAAAAGGGAATAACGCACCGATGCAGAATCATTCAGAAACCGATTTATAGAAGTAACTAGCTTTATTACTCAGCTTCGCCCGAGATAAATACAACCTCATTTTTCATTCATTATAATTGATTTTATTAAGTTAGCTTTGTAATTAAAAATGTATTCAAGACTTGGCTAAATACAATATTTTTAGTCTCTTGGACCAATATTAGCTTTATTACATTCGCTTGGCCGAAAATATCCCATAAGATATCGCGAATACAAATATATGCGTCGCTATTTTAAATTCACTTAAATGACGGTTTTATTTAATAATAACCACCTTCGGCGACCAGCTGATTTGCCCATCATATTAGTGGTAAACATTCAGCTAAATAAATAAAATTTACAATAAAGCTGCCCAGCGAAATATTTTCAAATTGAAATTTCAGAACCAAACTGTTATTTTTGTTTTCTCTTTAAAATGCTTTTGTTCTTTGTTCTTTAAGATCGTATATTAACCATTTTCGTGCGATAAATATTTCAGAAGTTACTAGCGAGAACCAGAGCTAAAACGTCGAAATTTGGCTTAATTTTTAGTTAAATATTTTAATAATTAATTCTGAAAGTTGAAAAAGCACAGTTGACCTAGAAATCAGGGTTGTTGATTTTTTTAATTTTTTTAAAAAAAATCGATTTATTTGATTTAAATCGTATTTTTTTTATTCAAATCAAGATTTTTTTTTTATTTTAATGTTTTTTTTAAAACTACATATATATATTTTACATTTATATATTAGACAATGAGCCCTACAGTCATAGCATTATATATATATAACAACATACCAGTTATTAAGCTGTACTTTCTTTTAAAAAAAACAAATTTAAAAAATTTAATTCAAAAATGTAACAACTATTTAAAAAATATTTGTGAACTAAAATATAAAAATAATATACAGTTGAAATATAAGACAATTTTATTAAAGAAAAATAATAAAAATTGTCATTTCTTGACTATAGATATATTATTGTATGTTAGAATATTGGAGAATTTTACACTCAGTTGTTCATTTGTTTCATTACAAACGCAAGTTTTGAAGCTTTCTCTAATCCTAATCTGTTTCACCCAAAACATTAAATAAAAAATTTTCTAGATAAAATTTTTAAATTCAGGCTTCGAGGTGCATTGAGTTACCATCAGGACTACCTGTGTGCCAAATTTCATGACTGTAAGTGTGATAGATTCGTCTGGACATTGTGCACATGCTCACAAACATTGCCTTTTATAAGTATAGATCATAGTTTAAATTGCACTATGTAGATGTTTGTATTTCTTCTGGAACATTTATATGCATTACTTAATTATCTTACATTTAACATTATTACAATATAAAAAATTTGTTGTCCCCAACACTATTTAGTTTTCTCCAGTATTAAAATGAAACTCACTGTATTTTACTATGTTCTTTCTTTGGGAACATGATCCTTTCACAATATTTATTTATTTTATAAAAAAAAGGGGCACCTCATACTTTGCATTTTATTGTGTTGCTCATTAGAGATTTATTTAACCCTTTGCGGCGAAGTGTGCCACTTAATGGCACACATAATTTCACTCGCTTCTCAACCGTTAAATTCAACTATAAATGGAAAATAATAGGTTTAGGATAGGGCTAATAGTGCTCCTTTTAGACTATATATAGCAGTCTTATGAAATTTTGTTTCGGAATAGGAATTATTAGAGATAAAGTTTGGGAAAATTCCTTGACTCGGAGATAAGAAATTTTTCAGTTCTGGACGTTTAACAATTTTAGCAAAGTAACTCGAAAATTTTGCTCCAATATTCTTGAAGTTTTAATTTATAATTTTCTGTAAGATTCGACAATGATTTTTGAGTGTATCAAGGTAGCTGTATCTAAGGGGGTTCTCATGAGGGGAGTGACCCGAAAGGGGGCTCTCAGTATGAAGTAAGTTTTTTAAAAAAACTTTTTTTTGTAGATTCTATGTCTAGACAATAAACTAAACCCATTCATGTTGTTTTCTCATCATATTTTCAAAAAATTATTGCCTTATGCTGCAAAGGGTTCAAATCTAATTTGCTTGTGTTCTCAAAAATAAAGATATGGAAAGTACTCTAGTTACATGAATTCAATAAAATATTTTTTATGTTCTATATATTCTTTCTTTAAATATACATTTAAAAATACTTTAAAATCACTATTTAAAGATGCATGAACAATTTTATTTCATTAAAGCAGATTAACTTGATATTTAAAGTAAAGTGATTTAATTCAGTGATTTTTTTTTTAATCAGTCGATTTAAATCAGTGATTTTAATCAACTGATTTAAATCACCGCAACCCTGCTAGAAATTGACTCCAGAGATGCATGTGCAAATTGCATGTCATTACTGTTCACCGTTTCAGAGGAGTTCTTGCGACTGATAGACAAATTGGCAAACACAGACATGTATTTTTTACTTTATATATATAGATAAAAAGCATGGCCAAAGAATAATGTTAATATCTAACATTCATAAAGCTGTGAAAGCTTTATCAGACTTATAAACAATAAAAGATCTCAATGCAGATAAAAACCGATAAATGCATATAAATGATAAAAATTAATTTAAAAGAAATACCATTGTATCATTATAATCGAAAAGGCTTAATATCGTTAATGCCACAATATTTCAGCGTAGAAAACGCTAATATATATATTTGGCTTATCTTTCATTTCTTTACAGAAATTATTTAATTTTAGTAAAAAACTGTTGGAATTCAAAATTTTATTGCGTCTTGTAATTTAAACTAAAAATCGCACCGAAGTCGCAGTTGTTTATTTCATTTCTTTCTCTTTATTACAAGGTTCTTTTAGATTAGGGAGACTATTGGACTCGGAAGTGAAACTACCGAGTCCACTTCTCGTTAAGTCTCTCTAACATTCTCATAAAATTTTAGAACTTTCATCAATTCAACGATTCAAGAACATGAAAATTAATATTTTAAACATTTGTGGGGGGTTTTTTTCCCCTCAGAACATATCCGTTCTGATTTTTTTAATTTATTTATTTACTGTTAGCATGTATATAATTTAATTTTTTAACTTTTTTTTCGACAGGAAAGGTCACTATCCCACCCACCCCAGACAAAAAGTTTTTTTTCTCACATTTACTGAACATTTTCTTACGAACATGCTTTTATTTTTTCCGAATATATCGATGAATCAACCTCTTAATCACTCAAAGAAAAGCCTGCCATTTTTTCTTCCACCAGAGACGTGAATCGTTTTGTATATCGCGCTTTACAGATAAGGCCGCACGTAGAACGTGGCACTACACGTTTCTAAGATAAGACAACGACAACGTCACCCACGATAAGACGTATTGCCAGAAATGATGACGACTGCATAAGGAGGGGGAAGACTATTTTTGTTTATTTCACACAGATAACGCACGCGCGAGTTTAAGCCAAATGATCGCTGCAAAAACGAGAAAATAATCCCCCCCCCCCAACTGGCTAAGCATAATTGAATTGAACTGATAATGAAAATAATATCTTTTCTCGAAAGCCCCACACTTAAACATACTGTTTAAGATTTCCATTAGGAAAACATGTGTCCAAGTAGTATAATTAAAGACGTGTTAAAGAACCTATATAATTAATAGGTCAGGTAGCATAACCTAATAAATATTTATTATGAGTTTATTTAAAAAAAACAAAAAAAAAAAAAAAACGCATTTTGTGTTGAAATTTCAAAACATTAAAGAAATGAAAATTTTGGAAGAAAGTTTTCGTAATATCATTCAAAAAATTGATTTCCATTCCGTTGAAAAACAAGTCATGACAATGGCTTTCTGAATTTTAAAGAGGTATGTTCAGAAGGGGAAAAAATGAGGCGGAAAAGGACTAAAATTTCTTTTAATTCCAATAAATTATAATTAAAAGACAATTTATTAGAATTAAAAAATTAATGGACACTCAAAGAATATCTTAAATTCAAAAATAGAATCTTTCTAGCAAATATACACAATTCATTCAATCAATACAACAAGAAAAAAAGAATATTAATCCACCATGTTGTTCACTTAGCAAAGAAAAGCCGATAATATCCGTTTTTTCATTAGCGAAAGTAATCTTTTAATCCGACACATTCTTATTTCTTAATGTTTATTTGAAGCAACTAAACGATAAGGAGATTGAAAGAGGATTAGAACAAGTACCATGCTTTTTACTTCGTGCTTTCTCTAAAGAACTGTTCTGATCTATTGCGAAAATTTTTTCAACCAAAGGAATAATTAAATAGAAAGAAAGCGAGATTATAGAAGCTGTCTACTTATAGATGAGGCTGGGAATGCAACTGGAACATTTACATCAAATGTACGTAATAATGGATACCTCTGAAGGTTAATTTAAGAATTACTCAGAATACTTGTCTATAATTTATAAATATTTGAAATTAGAAATAAAAGCATTTAACATGAATAAAAATTAAAATTCATTTATTTAAAAATGTGATATATTATCACCTACACATAAAAACAGCTGATTTTTCGTTTATAATTTATTATTGAATTTCAGGGATTATTTATGAAATTCAATTCGAAATACAACTATTTCTACCGCAACCAAATTTTAAGTACAAATTTAATACGGCGTTAAATCGTCTGTTTTTCAAAATTTATTTACTTATTTCTAAAATTATATACGAGCTGGACGTACAATAATCAAAAATCGTTAAAGAAGTTTCAACTTATTTTAGTTAATTCTTCCTAATGTACAACAGATTCACAAGCCTGATACTATTAGTTCCATTCAAAGTTTTTAAATTTTCAACACGTGAATATGCATGTTTTGTCACGTTCAAATATGGCCACTACGGTACACGAGCACTCTCTATTTCCTTATCTATAAATATAAGAATTCCTGCGACTTTTGAATTCAAAGAAGGTAAATCAAATCGAAATCACTCAAGATTAGTAACGACAGGTCCCCAGTCCCCTTGCCGCCAACCTATCTCGAAAACCGCAGACGATTTTCAAACGAAAAGGTCGTAGCTGGTAAAATCGCCTGGGGACAGGTGAATCATCGTGTATTCAACCAAGAATAAAAGTCCTAGCAACAAAAACAGAGGAGAAAATAAAAGAAAAACCAGGGTGTAGTGATCCTCTTTAAAAACCGTGAGAGATTTCTCAGAGACGACCAGTTCTTTCTTCCAACTGGAAATTCCGGTTCCTGCCATATTGTTTTCGGCTACAAAGAAGAGTGTGTTTACGAATAAATAACCTCCTTGCTCCTCCGATAGTAATTATTAAGAGTTCTATTGAACTGCTGTTTTCTTTCTTTCGTTTTGAATCTCTAATTGAGAAGAAACATTGAGAACGCGTTTTATTTTAAGAATTTTTTTTTGTCAAGTTCATCTTATTCTACCGGATTTTTCGATGTGCCATTAAATATGCTATAAAATTAACCAGAGTTAAGAGTTGGGAAAAGTTTTTTCGTAAATGATTTATCATTTTGAAATATAGTAATGAGAAAATGAAAATCAACAATTTTCATTTTTTTTAGATACCAATCGTTTCAGTGACATATGAAGTACGGCTTCTTAAACTATGGGCCGTGTCCCCAAATGGGATAGTGTAGGAAAAAATATATAGTGTAAGAAATTTTCAAAGAACTTTGTTAGATTCTCTAGTAAATGCTGCTAAAAATGGTTTTAATAATTCATTTTAATTTAAAATATTTCATAAAACGCGTTGATTATCTGTTGAAAATTTAGTCCTTATTTATATTAAGGATTAATTAATGCTCCAAGTTCTAATAAATTGGGGGTCTGTTAAGATTTTTCGAAAAAAAGTTTTTCACCTGAAAAAGGGGCACGAGTGCAAAAATTTATAGAAGCATTTATAAAACGCATTAAACCTCCTAGAAACTTTAGACAAATTTTAATTAGAATTTTAGTTAATTAAAAATTACTTTTGCACCTTCTTAAAATTCGGAAAATTGTCTTTTCTATATTTACAAAGTTGTCGAACAAAATTTTCCTTAATTTTGACATTTTTTTTATGCATAATTTGCAATACCTTTCTTTGCTGATATGACATTCAAATCGCGTGTTTTTCTTATATTGTTAAAAGCTAAAGAATGAAAATTCTGCTTATATATCCATATTCTTTTGTAATGTATCTATGAATTTTGACTTTTTCATTTTATTTCATTAAAGTTTTGTTGGAATCTACAAATATTTTGTTGAAGATATTAAATTCGTTAGGAAACATATTCGGTATGCTTATTGAATATGCTCGCTATTCGTTACTTTTTTTTTATCAGCATGTTTCAATCCAGCTAACATGCCACTGGAGGACGTGCTCGCATAATTCAAGCAACTTGCGCCGCGTCAATTTAATGCTAGAATCAATTGCGCAAGAGGATTAAGGCCCGGTGCACACTAGCCGATTCGTGTCGTTGAAGCTATAAGAATAACAACAGTAACCCCCATTCCTCCCACGTCCTGCCTTCCCCCCTGTGTGTCTCCACAGGGGGCATGTGGGTTACTATTGTTATTTTTATAGCTTCAACTTCACAAATCGGCTAGTGTGCACCGGGCCTAAGTAAGTGAAATTACAGCACTATGCAAGACGATCTGCTGTAAGATGACGTGGATGTCATATGACTTATAACCGATAGGGCTCATGTACTTACTGTACAATGTTACACAATGAACAGAAGAGGTGTAAGGCTGCTTTAATTCCTTTCTCAATTTAAAAATACTTTGTTCAAGGAACCTAGTTATATACATAAGATAATTAATTGAAAATAAACTCGACCAATATTTCCGACTAACTAGCTGGTCGTCAAAGGCGGCTAATTAACCATATTTATTTAACAAAAAAGATGTAGTAATTTCTTAAGACCTATCACAACCGGAATATGAAAAACTGTTTTAGGTTTTATAAGTTCAGTTGGAAATTATTCGTTTATTTACTTGTTTTTTTTATACTTAACAATTCTTTCTCAGGTATTCGCAATACGCCTTTATACTGTACTTGTTGTACTGCATACTTGTTTGTTCATAAATTCGTCATATAAAAATAAAAGGGAGAAACGGCTCATTTGGTATTCGTTAAGAAAATTATTAAAATTTCTTTTAAATATTAAAACAGACATGCAGCTACCACTGCATCAACTGGATTTTATTTAACCCCTTAAAGAATCTATTTTTTCTGTCTAATTAGATGATACTTTCTGTTTTGGGAATGTGTTGTTGTATTGTGTCAAAAACTTTGAGATGTTAATGAGTTGCTCTTCATCTTTTGTATCGAATTATAACGTCTACGAATGACGTAATTTCAGACTATATTCGATACACGAGTAAACTCGGGATA
Source organism: Araneus ventricosus (assembly GCA_013235015.1). NCBI lineage: Eukaryota > Metazoa > Arthropoda > Arachnida > Araneae > Araneidae > Araneus > Araneus ventricosus. Next base: position 1,109 of record BGPR01015836.1, on the reverse strand, counting down.
AATAGTTATGGGGTTAATTGTCTTTTGCCACATTTATCACCCAAAAGGAATACCTAAGTACGCGCAGACGATTTATCCTTTATTTCCTTTTCGTCATCGAAATTTTAATCGCTATTATTGTTGCTATATAATTTACCCTGGAAGAGATATTTTTAAATCCCAATTTTAAAATTTAGAGCTAGAATTGAGTTAAACGTTTTCCGCGTTTTTGAAGAAAATCAGCTAACGCAAATATCAACATATCCGCCAATTGAAGGAACTAAGAAACTAACCGCAATTATCGACGCAATGCAATACCGGAACTTGCAACTGCACATCGGAAAAAACCAAGTTAATGAATCGCACAGACGATCACTGTGCTGACTAGGTGGTGGAGGGGAGACACTTTCCGCTTGGGTACCGCGCAGACGAAAACTATTGTTCGAGGGGAACAAAATGGTTTTATTTTTCGCAGTTTCGGTGTCAGGAGATCGAGAAATTTGCATAGAATGGTACCAACCCACATCAGTTATTTTTTACTACCCACCTTCAAAACTACGTTTACACCAAAACATTCACTAAATCTTTAGTACTCACAATAAAATGAGATTTAAATAATAAAATAAAGGCAACTTACAATTATTTTAAAAAACAATTACAGAATTAGCGAACTGATTAACGAGCGAAACGTATACCATTATTAACAGAAGAGGAACTTAAAAGACTTCAGTGTTGGAAATTTTGGAGCACAAACCAAAGAACTACAAAAAAAATAGAAATAAATTGATAACTCAAAAGGAATTCTACAAATTCCAGTAGGTCCGGATTATCAATCTCGATTGTTTATCTGCTCATCTTGATAAATAAACTTTAATAATATGCCTGGATATATTCAAATAACAGTATTTTCAGTTAGCATATTAGCGTTTTGATGTGTGTTTTTTCTCTTTCTTTTGAAAATATGCTTTTTGATGTACAGTTTGGGAAAATTCCAGGCTATGAGAATCTATGTTTGGCGTAATGCTAGCTTCTTACAGAAAAATTTCCCAATTATTTTTTAAAAATCCATTTCTAATAGTTCTTAACCCTTGAAAAAGTGGACTAGAATGGATTTTTTTTTTTGCTCTCTT
>BGPR01015835.1:215-35859 GCA_013235015.1 Araneus ventricosus | reverse complement strand
TGAATTGTATATACCATCTGTTTATTGACATGCAAAATACCAATATAATCAAGAAGTTTATTAAATTTGATATGCTTAAATCCTGTGACTTCTTTAAGTCCGTTGATCTCTGTTCAGACCCCGGGTAACACTGGGGCACGACCTCACATCCCCAAAACACCATTCCTACAGGCACGCACGGGTGAGGCTCAGTTCTTGTAAGGTGTCTGGAAATGGAATAGGATATTTATTTTTTATCTATCGCATGAAGGATAAAATGAAATATTTGTGCATATTAAAGAATAATTTCAAACAAAGTGCACCAAAACTGAATTAAGGAAAAAATTCTATTTTCCAACAAGACAAAGACCCCAAACATACAGCCGAAGTTCTGTAGTTATGATTATTATACAAGTGTAAAATGCAATAGCATACTCTAACTCAATCTCCAGACCTCAATATTATTGAAAATTTCTGATGAGAGTTGTAAGCATCTGTTCAGAAACACGACATTTATAATAAAGAACACTTAAAAAATGTGCTACAAAAGAGGGGCAAAAATAAACATTCAGGTAACACAAACTCTTGTGAACTCAATACCATGCCGTTAAGAAGCTGTTTTGAAAGCAAAAGGATATGCAAGAAAATAATAGTTTATTTTATTATTATTTTTAAACCGATTTGACTGACTGTGTATTCAATTTTGTGACTTAGGAATTTGTAGATTTGACATAAAATATACGTTAATAAAAAATTTTTTAATGCCTTTTTCTTGTTTATAAGATTTATATGTTTCTTAACGTGTCTTTTATTATACTTTCGGTTTTTAAGCTTAACCGTGAGTTTAGTATAACATTTTTATACCTTTATTGACGAGAGAGAGTGATATATACTCAATTTTGTGAGCCACTGTAGAGTAGTGGATCTTGATGCCTACCCCAGTAGCACAGAAATAATATATAATCTTTGCACAATGTTATACAATATTATGAACACTGAGGAACACTGAATACCGTAACAAAGTATTATATTGTATGTATAAGTATTTCCGAGAAACTAATTTTTTACAAATAATATAAAAACAATGTTTTTTTTTATAAAAATCTTGATTTTAAATCAGGATATCACTCGATTGGATGCTTTATTTCAAAAAACTCCACTGGAACAATTATCCTTTTAGATGCTTAATATTATATGATACTATTCAATACAGCGAAAAATATATTATTAATTTTACATTAATCAGCATTGTTCAATATTTTAAGGTGAAGTTATTCTTATGTTCGACAGATGGCAGCACAAAAATACCGTAACACTATGTTAATCAGTATTGAATAATATGACTGAAAAGGTATTTTACAAAATCTTCATTTGAATAATAATGTTTACACAATAATTTTGTTTCACTGTATATAAAAGGCGGGCCGGATTCAGCTAATGAAGTTAACCATAAAACAGCTCTCACATTTGGATTATATGTGAAAAAAATTGAATGTTATTCTCATCGTAAAAATATGCACGTGATTTATTGTTGCGAATCTTGTATTTGATTTTCAATCAATACTGTTATTATAAATGTTAAAGGCGTCTTGTAATACATTGAAGGAGGAATAAATAAATTTCAAATTTATTTGAAAACCTTTCAAACATAATATTATAATTACTTTTAAACCTTATATAAGCCTTAATTTATTAAATTGCAAACTTAGATATAAGACTAAAATTGTTTCCTCTTTGATTTTTAATTTCATTTTGAACTCGAAATTGTAAGGATAAAAGTTAATTTTTAATTAAAAAGACTATTCAGAATTTATTGTGAATGTACATAAAATTTCGTAGAGATCCAAACTCTGTAACTACATCTTATTTTCATCATTTACGTCCTCTGCTGCAAGTCTCTCTGGCTTAGTGGTAAGGTGCTTGGTTGGTATGTAGAAGGTCCCGGGTTCAAAACTCGCTGTAAGTAACGGTGTCCAAGAAATCGCGAAGTGTTACCCATAAGTTCAGTTAATTGGAATTAAGTGAGTAATATTTTTCCATGCTTCTAAAATGTATTTTTAAAATATTCATTATATTATTATATTATATAATATTATTCAGTATAGTACAATATTATTTAATATGGTATAATATTATACAGTATTATATGACATTTTATAATGTTATTCAGTATAGTGCAATATTATTTAATATGGTATGATATTATACAGTATTATATGACAATATCCAATATTATGAAAAAAAAACATTGTACAGTATTGTAAAAGTCTTACGTTCCACACTGTTTCAATATTGGGAAAAATATTGTACAATATTACTTTTTCGAATTTTATGATATAAGACAATATGCTACGTGTGAAGCGCTTTGTCTAGCTAAAACAAACACTGGATAGTTCTTTTAGAAACTTTAAAATTTATTAGAAACGAGCATAATTACACAAAGGATACATATTTAGATTAATTTCTGATTATTATAAAGAGGTTTCGGATTTTGTCTTTTTGTATTGATTCACCGTGCCGTTCCGCAGTTCAATCTGAATCTTTAGCGTTGGCGCCTTACCAAGAAAGGTGGCGCTACCTTCATATGTGTGTTACATGTGTGTTTTAAATGTATCAGCATCGCAAAACTAGCACAGTATACAAATATGTTTGAGTGATGCTTCATACTTCTCAGCCTTATTTAAAATGTAGAAAGAACTCTATTAGAAGAACACATCTTCTAAATTCGATGTTAACGTTTCAAAGGAAAAATATAAATAAAACTAGGGACTATTTGTTTACTCATAATATGTCAAAGAAGAAAAGTAATTTTTTACTATTTCATTTTCAAGACAAGATATGAGCGACTATGTTTTTAATTTGCATTCCTTTTAAAGTAAACTTTCTAAAGAAAGTGTAACACAGAAGTGTACATTGATTTCGTGAAGTTTGTTCACATTTTACACAAACTATTGATACACACCGGTTTTTTATTAAAAATAAATATTTAAATTAAATATAAAATCTTATATCAATTATTGTAATTTACTGCACATAAACATTCGCACTAAACAGTCTGCCCTTGTGGCTGGCTGGTAAAATTGGAATGTCAATCTCTAGACGGAATACGCGGAAGATTAATTCTGCCCTGGACTGGAATTTCTTAAGCGAACGTAGCGCCCTCGCACCTCCCAAGCGAAAGCAAGCATTTTAATCCTACTTTTACTTCAAACTTGAATACGAGGTCGGCGCGATATTGTTGCTTCGACGCCTTGGTTTTGATGAATTTGAATTTCTATCGATGAAAATTTTATTTTTTGGTATTTACTGTGATTTTATTTTCGAAAGCTTCATCTGCGAAAATCATGGGATAGTTCTCGAGATGAAAACATGTAGGTTTAATAACTGTTTCCGAATGTCTAATAGTACATCTTTTGATGAGGAACAGCACAAACAAGTGCTTCTACTCAGATTGAGTGCTTTTTAATAATTTAAGGGGAAAAACCCGAATATTTAAAGCTAAACTAACCTATGAAGTATGGCTGTGAGAGCCGTTGAGAATAGCAGATTCTGATGAGGATAAGATATGAAAAACAGCGGAAGGTGACCGATTAATTGGAGGGTGTGTTCTAAAGAAAAATTATTAATTATGGCTGAGTAAAGAGGAGCGACTATTTGGTTCTAGAGTTTCCGAATGTTTATCCAAGATGAATTAAATTGATAATCGTCTTCTTTAATTGGTAATAAAAGTGAGAAATTTTAAATATTTTAAAAATTTATTTTCATTTTCGTAAATTAAATAAAGAACTTCCGTTCCCCCCTTTCTTTCTTGCTACTCCATAACCTCTTAAATTGCTCATCATATTGAATAGTACTGCTGACACAGATTGCAATATTCCTAAAAACTTTATGTAGTTCTTTATTTCATAGCTTTATTGCTAAAGAATAACAATAATTTTCATGTTATAATTCTTTCATCCGTAAAAATAAGTTTGAAAAATGTTCATTTTAGAAATCTTAAGCTGGAGAAAATGTCACGTTAAATATTTTTTATTTGGTTCAGCAGTAATCACTTTCGTTATCTCCTGCTATTGACAAGGGGACATGCCGGGTGATTATCCGGTCTGTCCATCTATACTCAAAGACAGCCCAAGAAACTAACAGAGATTACGCTATGCTTCCGGCATGAATGATGAATGACCGGCATGCACCCATGAATGACGTAGTTGGTGTTTCTACGCGTTTTGGGGGTACTTCCTATTAGAATTCGCCAACAACCAGAAGTAGATTTTCTTTGCTTCGTGTGCGCCAATGTGTTGTTCTCAAAGCAAAAAGAGAAAGTTGCTTGGATCGATTTTTTTTACTATTACATTGTTTTTAAGTACATAATTTGTGCATCATTAATTAAAGGAAGCCTGACAAATATCAATAGTAGACACTTGACACTATATTTAAAATTGTATACAGTAGAAGATTTATGCAAAAAAAAAGAATTGATTACACCAACCATGCTTTTATGTTGTTATCTTGAAATAAAGGATGCATAAATTTTTTAATGATTAAAAGGAAATTTAATGAAAAAAACTAAAATATTTACAATGAATAATGCTCGAATAATAATCGAACTACAACTCAAATTTTATATTCAATAAAACTTTTTTTTTCACTCTTCTAATACGGAGTTTTGAGAAGTTAAGGTATGTACATTGAATGTTTTATATTATACAGCATAACCGAAAGCTTCATATTCTATTTTAAATATTTCTCTTATAATATTTTTCATTGTATGCAAATATTTTTTGGATAAACTTGCACACAAATGAATCCATTAAATCTCGAGTTTAACATTTAGTTTTTATAGCTAAACAGATTGAGCCAAATATATAAAATTCAAAAAAACAAATAATATGCTGTGTTACATGCTGCCAACACCAAGAGGGATTATTCGCCAAATGTGAGGTCTGAAGAGACAGAGAAAAAAAGCTTCTCCCCCCCGAATGCTCCCAAGGTCATCTTGGTCCTCGTCATTTCCGACAAAAGGCGAAAAAAAAAAGATTTTAGAAATTAAATAACTCACGTTTTGAAAATAGATTTTTATTGCAGAGAATATCGGTTTTTGTTATTTAAAGCAAAATTCTGTTGAAATATGTCAAGTACTTTTAAAATACATTAGAATAATTGCAGGACTATTTCATTCAGAATACCATCCATAGCTTCCACTGTATAACATTCTTGAGTTGTCTTGGACTATAGATGTCATGAAATGGTATGGTACTCGCTCCACAGATGTTGTTTTCAGAAGATTAATGTTCCTCGGTAGCTCGTTTTTCAACATTTTTACAGGTTGCAGCAAAACACCCAGAAAAACCACCAAAGGCATTTTCAATCTAATCTAATAATCTTGACAAATTCCGGAGTACCCGCCCCTCAAAAAGGGGCTACCTCCATTCTTGACGAGTACTGAGTCCAACATGGCGAGAAGTTTCTGTCAATGAGCTGAATAGGAATTCATTTCGGCAGTGAGGAGAGGCAGGGAGAAGCTGCGTATATTGGAGCTTCATAGAAGCCGGGTCCTTCGCACAGTAGCTCTGAGAAGAACTGGGAACAGTTCTGAGAAAGTCAGGAGTCTAGCGGTGGCCAGAAGAGAAGATCTTGAGACGGAGTGGAGGAGAGTGAAACTGTGAGAGCTTAACTGTGTATGGTTAATATCTGAGGAGAGGGCCGTGGAGAAAAAAGTCAGAAAGTGAGTAATGTAAACAAGCTGCGTGGAGGGGGACAAGGTGCATTACTATTACAGGAGAATATTTCTCGGTCTTTTTATTTTGGGATCGGGGATATAATTAGGAATAAGCTGAATTGCTGCATTTTCGTGCGTGTCGAAAGCATTAAAGAATTTTGTTGCAATTTTGACAATGAATTCCTTTAGTGAGGGGTACTTAAGTGCTTTACGCATTTCGGTGTTGGAGATATACCATTTCGCATTGCAGATTGACCGAATTACTGAGTGATATTGAACGACAATTATTTTAATGTTGGTTTTAGCGGCATAACCCCAGATCGGACAGGCATAAGTTAGAATAGGACGCAAATAGGAGTTGTAAACGAGTAACTTCGTTTCCCCAGGCATTTTAGATTTCCGAGATATTAATGGGAAAAGTTTACGCGCGGTGTCTCGGAATTTATTTTTAAGGTAGATAAAATGGGGTTTCCAAGTTAATTTGCAATCAAAAATAAGACCTAAATACTTACATTCCTGAGACCAGGGGATAATTCTGTCATTAATCTTAATGGGCGGGAAGCTGGAGTACCTACGCGCATTAGCAAACATAATAGCTTCAGTTTTTGAGACGTTGATTTCTATTTTCCATTCAATGAACCAGTCCTCAAGTGCTTTAAGATGGCGATTAAGAGCAATTTGAATATAATTGGGATTTTTGTTCCGGGCAAGTATTGCTGTGTCGTCTGCGTACATGTATAATAAAGTATTGAATTGTTTGGGAAAGTCATTAATATACAGGCCAAAAAGAGTCGGACCAATTTTCGACCCTTGTGCCACGCCTGCATTAATGTTTTTGGTGCTTGAGAGTTCATTCTTGACTCTAACTGCAAATTTTCTATCTAGTAAATAAGAATCTATTAGCTTAATAAGGTTGGAGGGGGTTTTGAAGTGTATAAGTTTATGGATAAGTGCATCTTGCCAGACCCTGTCAAACGCTTTCTGGATATCGAGGAAAACAGCCCCTGTTTTCTGTTTATTGGCAAACCCCTCTGAGAAATATTCAACGACTCTAATAAATTGATGCGAGGTAGATAGTTTTTCACGAAAACAAAATTGTTCAGGACAAAGTACGTTATTTTCCTTCAGATAATTATTGAGTCGTTTTAAGATCAAGTGCTCAGCAATCTTGCTTAAACTTGGTAATAGGGAGATGGGTCGATAGCTGGTTGTATCTGTGGGGTCTTTCCCAGGTTTTAAAATTGGAATTACAGTGGCTGCTTTCCACCTAGTGGAAAAATGACCAGGGGTCGTAATCTTATGGATAATTGTGGTTATTGTTAAGATAGTTTGCAAGGGCAGGCTTTTAATAATTTTATTGTTTATTCCATCGATACCTGGGGCTTTATTAATTCTTAAACTTTTAATGCAGTCTAGGACTTCAGATGGGAGAGGGGGATCAAAGTCTTTACAGACTGAATTCTCTTCGGTGCGAAAGCGCATGACAGAATCAGCGACTAATTACTCAGTGTCAGGATTGGTAATATTGTTTAGAGTAAAGTGTGTCTCAAGGCTTTCGGCCAAAATGTTTGCTTTTTCTAAGTCAGTGTTAGCAATACCTCCCGCTCCATTAAGAGATGCAATGTTTTTAGTTTTCTTTTTAAAGGGGGTCAAAAATTTCCAAACAGTGCCATCAGTGGCGTTGACATTCAAAAGCTCATTTGTGAAGGCATCGGTTTCAATTTTCTGATCAAGTTTGTTAATTTGTTTGTTTAATTTGTTAAGTTTTCTCTTGAGGACTGGGTCACGGTAGGTTTGAAATATCTTCCTGGCAATATTTCTCTAGAATTCAATTCCCTAAGTATATTATCATGATAGATGAAATTTTTTTAAACTGGATTAGAAGTGGAAATCTTGGCATTAATTATTTCATCTTCAAGTCTACATGCTATACTATAAAGATGCTCCGCTGTGTTTACAAAATGTGGGTTAATGAATTCAGAGTTTTTAAGAGAATCTTTAATTTTTTTCCAATTAGTTTTTAGTTTTCCAGGATGTTTAGGGATCGAGTATTGCAGAAAGAAATTAAGCGTAATTGGATTATGGTCAGAGCTGAGTTCGGAAATAGAATGAGTTTCATAGGGATAAAGAAAATTTTTAACTATAGCGAAATCAATGGTATTTGCAGAGTTTGTGCCGAATCTAGTTGGGGTGCTTGGGGCAAGAATTTCAAGTTCCGCCTGTAGAGCAGATGCTTTAATGGAGTAGTATACAATTCAGTATACAATTTCAGATATATCAATAAAAAATAAAACTTATAAAGTGACAAACTATGACTTTAGGTGCGGCGATCGTGCGGGCTGAAATTGCGTTTTTCCTGCTCTAAGGCATGAGTAACTACCGCCGAAACTTGACTAAACCCTACCTTCTTAAAGGTCAATGAAGATATCTAAAAGGGTAAATAATCGGCAATTAATTTCGAGGACAAACACAAAATACATCCGAGCAATCTGACAAATAGCCCACACAAAACGGAAAATTAAAAAAATATCAATAAAAATCTGAAAGCTAATAAAAATGAAAAAAATCATAAAATCATGAGGAGCAAAAAAAAATGTAGGAGAAGGATATAAAGCCACATAGAGTATCATAAGAAAGCAATAATTATAAATATGTGTATGATATATAGAAGATTATAAAATTAAAATACATTATAACTGTTATCACAAACACAATTTACTCAAAGCTCCTCTATCTGTGCCTAACTCTTTTTAAAATCCATATTTTTGCTAAAAATTTTATTTTTCTATTTCTAAAACACTTTGAAAAAAGACTTTTTAAAAATAAAAAATATGTTTTTTATTTATTATTATAATGATTAAATCCAAAAGTTCCTTAATAGAGGGAGACTATTTTTTCTATTTCGTGTGGGAAGGTTCGTCGAAAACTATACAATTAAACTTTTAATACAAATAAACTAGTTCTGAAGTTTTTCAAAAGTTTAAATCGTTCAAATTTTGCATTAACACAGGATTGAGTACACTGAAATTAGAAAAATGCTCATTACTTCCGAAGAAATTAGATCTTTGTTAATGTATAGCGATCACCCATTGCTGGAGTTCTTTAATGTATACAAAAAGGAAAGTAATAAACTCTTTATGTGAGATGAAAATCCTGGAAAAATAAACATATTACACTTGATTTACTTTATATTTATGTCAAAACACAGTCATTTCGAGTTCCTAAATATAGACATCTGCCTCTGGATGAACAAATATATCAGGAATGACTCATAAAAATATAACTGTTTCTGCAAATTTTATAAGATTATATAAGGTGTTTGCTTTCCAGGAAGAGTTGTAAAGCGTTTCTGTTTTGCACTTCCTTGTTCCACATACTAAACCGCTAGTTTAGCTTCTCCAAATTCTTTCTGTTCTAGAGTGAAAGCATAAATATGTAAGTACCAGTTTCTTATATAATATAAATTTCATAAACATACAGCATCATTAATTCCACTACTATAACGATACGATGCGAAGAGAATAATTGAAATATATTTAGTATCTGCAGAATATGATAATCAGGGCATTGTTTTTGTTCTAAAAAACTTCAGGTACAAATTTGGAGTCATAAACCGTGTTTTCAATTATTATTTGAGTTTTCCATTCTAAATGTATAAAAAAAAATCGATACAAATTTTAAGGAAAGATAGTAAATAAATCGAAGTAAATTGTTTTGTGGCTCAGTGTTAGAAGGTAAGGCTATTTGCAAATTAGATTTGTTAAGAATATTACATATTAATTTTTTAGCCAAAAAATTTTCATCCCCGTATAATTTTTATAACTAATTTAAGCAATTTCTTCTATCTTTAACAAAAAAAAGAAGTTAATATGATTGTCTATGTTAAAAGCACTTCCCAAAGTTTACTAAAATCCCTAAGAGCAAAATTGTGAAATTTCTTATAATAATAAATAAGTGCATAACCAACCATATTTTCATAATTCTTTTGAAATGCTTTTTTTGCAGTACCGTATTTTCTAATTTTTTAAAAATATATATTTTTTTTTAATTCACTTATTGCCTCATAGATAGTTTTTGTGCTTAATAAATTAAATCTAACAACGAAAACATTTTATCTTAAGTTAAACATCATATAAAATTATCTAGTTTTATTTTCGTAAAGAAATTTCTTAAAATCTTCAGTGTTAGTAAAATTTGGTGTCAAAAATTATGCAAGTGAACTGGGACAAACATTTGTGTTGAAATGATTGAAACAGCATTTTAAAGAAACACTCTTCAGTATTTATTAATAATATTAACATAACTATTCATCCATTTGTCGTGAAAAAAATATAATTTTTTGCTTTCGAAAATCCATGAAATAGACTACATGGATTAAGAAACTATCTAAAATGAAATGACGATATCTACACATTGGATGAATGAAGTTCTGCTGTATATTATCCCACCTCCGGTGACCAGCAGTTCGCCCGCAATAATAATAACTTATGTGACTATGATAACTATTTGGATAAATAAATTGGCGAATAAGCTGTTGTAGAGACTGAGGAACTCTGCCAAAGTTGTATTTTGCGATACATCTCGAAAATGGAAGGTGGCAGGCGAGAATTGATGACATATTTCGGGATCATAAGCTTTCATATGTCATAAAAATATTCGAAATCGGTCCAGCGGTTGCGCCTGGGGAACTGTCTGATGGATTATTTGCCATAGAGAAAGTGCAGTGGAATAGTTCTTTCTTTTTTTATTTCTCTGTCTATTTTTCTTTTTTCTGGGAATTTTTGTTCATTCTCATGTTTCATTTTTTTAGTATAATCAGTAAAGTTCAAGTCGTAATTTTATACCATTTGAGGGAGTGATAGTGACTGTAATTGGCAACATTTTCGTGTAATATGTTTTTTGGATTGCGATCCTATTCCGGAGGGGGATGCCGCCATGTTTGAGGGTTGTTCCTAATATCGCGAACTTGGATATTTCCATTATAGCTCTAGACCGTTGAGGGGCACTATATTAAAAAAAAAAAAAAACTTTTAAAAATGCATGGTTAATGTCCTATCACTTGACAATGCTCATAAGTTATTTTTTATTTTAATGTTTTATTCAGGAGAAATGTGTTAAAAGAATTCTTTAACTGTATTCCTAAAAGTACAAAAAAAAAAAACTGTCTTGTATTAGTTTCAATTTTGTTGTGCCTTAATTTTCATGTTTAATAAAGAACGTATGGAATCATAACATGAATTACAATTTATTTCAGTCCATTTTAGATATAGGCGATGTTAGAAACACATTGTTTAGTAGGAAAAATTCTGAGGTCACAAGAGAAAGTTTAGGACTGGTGTTTTTGTCCAGATAATAGATTGGACAATTTATAGACAATTTGTCAGGAATTAGCCCTCTGATTAAAATAATGGTTTGAGTGGGTTATGTTTGTGCCCCCTACCTTACAGAAACTAATTATGTATTTCGGGGAAACACCTATTTATGCAACATTCTCTAAACAAAATGAAAAACCTCATACTGTAGAAGCATTAGAAAGAGAATTGTATAATCTATAAAACATATGCTCAATAACAGTTTTAAAAATCCAGTCTTCATTATTTCAACGAATTCTTACTTTTATTAAAAATGGAAAAACAAATAAATTAACATGTATTATTATTATATTGTAAATATTATTTGTATGCTGTGTAGTAACTATCCCAATCCTAATTTTACTGTATATATTCATATTAATTCTGTTTGGCTTTCTTTGCATTTATGTAAATTTAAATTTGTGTTAGTATCGATATTTTATTCCAATTGTTTCCCTTTTACAATTTTTGGAAGAATTTTCTAAGAGTTTTTCTAAATTTTTCTTACAAAGTTGTTGGTACAAAGAAAAAGCTACAAAGAAATTGGCAATAAATCATATCTCATACTAATCGCATTATAAAGTGTTCAGCCATTTATAGACTTACTCATTTAATACTTTTGTATCATAGAAGTCAATCAATCTATACGTCTTTCAACTCATATAAAACTTTGCATAAAAGAAACGATGTATAATCGAAATTTAATAAACAACTTTGATTACCACTAATTTAATGGTACTTATGCAACTCTATTTAAAAATAATAATTTTATTTTTAAAATAATACTACTATATAAGTATGTATTACTGAAAATTGTAATTGAAGATGTTAAGATTAAACATTAATCGTAATTGTAAGAAATCCATACGTTTATTACACATTTTGAGATCTAATTAAATATTTGTTATTTTATTCCATTTATGTGGATACAGGTTTATTTCCTTGTTTGCTTTGGAATTTGTTGGCGCAAGCGCAAATTTGGGTATACTGCGTCATGGGGATGCGCGTTGGCCTTTACTTCATGCTTTCTAGGAAAAGTCTCCAAATCCCTTTAATAGGTACTTAAAAAATTGAAAGAGGCAGAAAATTTACGAATTTTAGAAAAACGTGATGAAGAAAGAAAACTGAATCTGTGCTTCCTTGGTATCCTATAAACGAAATACTTTGTCATTAAAATGGCTACGAATGAATTGGGACTACGATGAAACGACGGGTAAAACTAAACAACATATAAAAGATAAATGTATAAACGATGCTTTAATGTATGTCAAGGCAACATACTGGCAATTTTGGATGACAAAATAAAAATTCATCGCTTGATCTCGAAAATAAAAAATGGTTAAAGATATGATTGAGGAGCTTTGATGAGGATATTAATCCATGAATAAAGAATGTCGTTGCGATATTTTTCTATTCAGAATGATGTGGATGGAATGTCTTAACATACTTCTTTGATATTTACTCTTCCCTAGATTTCGGAAAGAAAGTGTACTTTTCGATATATCCCTCACCATTTCACATCTCTCGTAGATTTCCGAAGTGAGGAAAAATTTATCTATCCATGCATAAAAATGAGAAGATCTAATTCTATTAAAACATCTGAAAAGAGAAAAAAATGATGACATTGAAAAAAAATTAATTTAAATGTTGCATGAATTTTTGAAAAATTCCAACTAATTAATCAGAAGAATAAAAGCTAATATTTAGACAGTTATGACAAATAAAATTAAAAAATGCTATTAATAAAGAAATATTAAAAACTTTTTATACTCTCATTTGCAAAAAACTAGTAACATTAATGAAAGAATCTGGGAATCCGTTGTCTATAAGAATTACATTACGAATCAAGCATCAAGTGTTCTATTTGCTGAAATTGATATTCGAAGTTTCTCTGCCCTCTTCTTGATAACAATGAATCCAGTTATACGATTAAACAGATAAGTTTTGATTAACATTAATGAAATATAGAGAACAAAAAAGTAGAGCGTAAGGATATAATAATTTTAGACCCATGATCAAAAGTCTTATTTGTTAAAATGTACCTCAGAGGAGCATTTGATTTAAAACGGAAGAGAAACATAGATTAAAAAAAATAATAAAAATCACATTATTCAATTATTGAAGGACTTGTTCTGTGGTGCTAGTGTCTAAGGTGTATCTTTGATATAAGTACAGATTACTCATCTCTAAATAGTGCAAATAATTTTTCTTTGTGATATTCTTGTATTTAATAATTATTTTATACATTAAAAATTTTGTTGGGCATTCCTCTCTTACACTTTGTAGATGAAACATTTGGGAACCAACGGGAGTGTTCTCCCCTCGACTTTCTTGTACGATTATATAACGTGGTTAATTCTATATTTATTTCCGTAGTTATAGCGAAGAGAATCGAGTACATATTTTGGCCCCTTCCTTTTGATCGACTAAATCCTAAATTATATGCAAACCTATAATTTTGGTATCAAGACCAGTTATTTAGTTTCACTTACAAGGTCGTTCCCTTTCTGAGTTATTGTGGTCACTGCTCAAGGAGGGATAAACACAAGACTCTAAGAATGTATTTTATGAATCAAGGAGGTCTAACACATTGCCGCACACGACGGCTGTAGACCCCAATCCTGCATCCTTTCACTATTAAAAAAAGAAATATTTTTACCATTACATTTACTGTTTAGAAATAAATTACCATTTCATTTATTGTTCAGTAATAAATTACTATTACATATATTGTTTAGCGATAAATTACCAGTACATTAATTATTCAGCAAAACATTGAACAAAACATTTTATAACATTTTAGATAACATGTAAGTGGATTTTGTGCGCGATTTTTCATGTGTAGAAGAAGTCAAATTATGGTTGCTTCAACAATCAAATGAAAACTATAGCGGCTAGCATTTTATACATTTTTCATAAACCATTTTTTTATATTACGATATATTTTCAAACATTTTTCGTATACCAGTTAATTAAAAGTGTGTTTCTGTTAGGACACATTTGGGCTAGCTATGTAGCTATGTATTCTGCGGGAGATGGCTGTAAAGTGCTAATCAAAGAAAATGATTTTTTTTACTTCTCAGTTATTTTATAGGTATTTTTTTTCGTTCAGCCAAGGACACTCAAATTCTTTGTTATGGTTCTGATGGGGCGCCAAATCACTTTAGCCCAGGGCGCTCAAATTTGTTAAGACGTCGAACTTTTCAATGAGAAAAAGTAACCAAATTGGATTTTTTTTAAAAAGGAAAAATAAGCTTCTAAAATAATTTCAGAGGTTGCTGCAGCTCTGCAGCCCTAATGATGAGACGCCACTAGATAGAGAAGTCATCTGATAGATATTTCTTTATCAAACTCTATTGTCCAGAAAGGAAAAAGAATATAACTTTTTTTACCTGAACTGAGAAAGGAAAGATCGATGTGTTAAAAGTTATGGGAGACGACGCAATGTCGAATGCACGCTATGTAATAACATTTTTTTTAACATTTATATGAATAGGAACCGAGGCGAAACGATATTTACAATTATATAAAGAAATTGCAAGTGCATCTTTTCAGCAGAACTAAAAAGCAACATGCTAAAATATTTCAGTGTAAAACCGTTTATTTTTAAGAAATTAACATCATTTAAAAGCGAAATACGTGAAATTAAAGCCTATTTAAAAGAGACTAAAGCCATTTTTTTGGCGTCATAGTATACGAAGGAAACCAAACATGCAATTTGAAAGCCCTTTTTTGAACCGATTGAAACAAAAATTTTGAATGGATCTACAATTAATGTTAGCAGATCTCATAATAATTTTTGTTTATTTAAGACATAGCGTTTAGGAGTTATTGTGTTCAAAAGTATGCGATTATACAAACCGACAGCCAGAAAATACTTTCATTTTCAAAGTCAGTATAGATGAAATAATAGATTTTACTGAAAATGGTATTTGAGAGCCTGAAGATTTTTGGAATAACGTGATATTCAGTGACGAAATAAATTTAATGTTTTTTGAAGTGATGGTAGAAGCCATGTATGTCGGAAGTCTAATTCTTAACTACTTTCCGAAAACACCATTAATAGAGACACACGCGGGTGAAGATCAGTTCTTGTATGGTGTTACATGTCTGGAAATGGAATAGGAAATTTAGTTTTTATCAATGGCATGATGGAGAAAATGAAATATTTGTGCATACTAAAGAATAATTTGAAACAAAGTACACCAAAACTGAATTAAGGAAAAAATTCTATTTTCCAACAAGACAAAGACCCCAAACATACAGCCGAAGTTCTGTAGTTATGATTATTATACAATTGTAAAATGCAATTGCATACTCTACCTCAATTCCCAGACTTCAATATTATTGAAAATTTTTAGTGAGATTTGTAAGAATCTGTTCAGAAACACAACATTAAGAATAAAGAACACTTAAAAACCGTGCTGCAAAAAAAGGGGGGGAAATAAACTTTCAGGTAACACATACTCTTGTTAACTCAATACCATGCCGTCTAGAAGCTGTTTTGAAAGCAAAAGGATATGCAACAATATATTAGTTAATGTTATTTTTCTTTTTTATTAACGGATTTGACTGACTGTATATTCAATTTTGTGACATAGGAATTTGTAAATTTGACATGAAGTTTATGTTAATAAAAATTTTATTAATCCCTTTTTATTGTTTATAAGATTTACAGTCAGTATCGGTTATATGGTCAGCTCAGCGGTCCAGAAAAATCAGATCATATAAGCGGGGTGACCATATATGCGGAACAATACAACAGTATTTAATTATGGCAGGATTATATTCACCTATCAGAATGTAGTGCTCATAAACAAAGAATTAAACTTTTAAGAAAATTTTAAAATTAATTCGGAAGTAAAACCATAGTAAGAAATATGCAATATTTTAGTGACATTTATTAGCTTACTATCGATCTCAGTATGTAATTACGTACGTGCATCCATATTCAATGCACTTATTTAAAATATTCAGATATACAAGATTGCCTCCTTTTTTGTTTGTGAACACAACTTTTTCTAAGTCCCTAATAGCTTAAATTTTCATCTGCTGCTTCGGAATCGGTAAAAAGCCACCTGAGGTCATCTATGGCTTTAAGCACAGCTGATGTTGATACTGATTTCTTTTCACATTCGCTGTCATCCTCATCATCGCTTCCATCGGCATTCAAATTTAACACATTAGAAACAGTATCTTGTATTGAAGCTTCACTGTTAGTAGAGAGATCTTCATCAATCTTTGCATACAGATTTCGAATGCTAGTTCAGTTAAGGGGAGATCTTCATCGGCGTCTTCCAATAATTCTTCAGATTCTGGAGAACTGTGAAATCCAGTCGTCGTAAGCAATTTCAATAGTTTTCTGTGACACCATATTCCAACTTTGTCGATATAAAGATTGCATTTAACGCAGACTCTTGCAATTGTTCTTTTCGGTCAATAGCAGAGATCATATCTTGCAGGTTCCTATAGGCAGCCTTGAAGTTTTTGAATATGCCTTGATCTAAAGGCTAATACACACGTGCCGTTTGGAGGCAAAAAAAAACGAGTTCAATTCATTTCAAGCCCTCAACAGTGCAGTTGTCTGAAATTAATGCAACTTTCCTTTTCTGTTTTGAAAAATTTAGATCCCATCTCCTAAGCGTTTTCTCCCAGATGTCCGCCGTCATCCATGCTTTTGAATTAGCATCGTAGAAGAGAGGCAAAGATTTGCAATTTTTCATACACGAGGCTTAAGAAATTTTCCAATAACCAAAGGAATTATTTTCTAAGATCCATCCATATTTGCAGCTAACAGCACGTTTAAGCGTTCCTTACTTTTCTTCCCCACTACACATTTTTCATCTTTAAAACAAAGAGTTCTGTCTTGCAAGATCCGATAAAAAAAGTCCGCATTCATCAACGTTGAAGACGTTGGCAGATTCATAACTTTCGAGAATGTCCCGCAAGACTACATCTTTCATTCTTTTAAGGAACTACTGTCAAAATCAGCAGCTTCTCCGCACAATTTTTTAAAGGATAGGTTATGCCTTGAATTAAATCACTGTGCTAGCAATGAAACTTGACTCGCCAACTTCATTAGCAAATTCCAAGGACATTTTTTTCCAAAACATTCCAGGATATAGGAGCATTTTTCGATCGTGCATATTTAATCCATGACAGAAGAGTCTTATCCACATTCTATAAAGTGAAAGTGCTGACGTTTTTTCCTGATCACAGATTTGAACATTTGAGGAAAGTTTGGCTGCTAAAATGTTGTTTAATGTCGTCCGGGTATCGAATTTGCTTTTTGAAAGAGGCTTTTAAAGATTAGAATTTTAAACTTTTCAATTAATGATTTTTTTCAGCAGATGATTTTTCTTTCGAAGCATATTGTGAAAAATGAACGTTCTTATTCGTCACGTAGGTAGTTGATACGTTTTGCCGTATCAGATACATGGATACTGGATACTCGTTTGTATCGATACATTTACTGGATACTTTTGTATCTGATACAGCCAGTAACCGATCCATCTCTTGAAACGGAACTTCAAATCGGGCAGATACATTTACTCGGTGCTTTTTGTATCTGATACAGCCGGTAACCGATCCATTCGTCTTGACGGAACTTCGGCAATCGGGTACCGATCATTTACTCGGTGCTTGTATCTGATCGGCGCCAGTAACCGATCCATTCCCCTTGAAACGGAACTTCGCCAATCGGGTACCGATACATTTCAGGCTTTTGTATCTGATACAGTGCAACCGATCCATTGCCCTTGAACGGAACTTCGGCAATCGGGTACGAGATACGAGTCTTTCTAAGTTGCGATGGTTTCTGCCTCGGAAGAAGTATTTCTGATGATGGCTCTCTGTTTGAAGCTATTAGACGGATGGGGAAAGAGGGAGAGGATTTATTAATAAAGTTGTTTCGTCAAAAGCTCGCTGAGCCGCGTCCTTTTATTTTATCTGATCAATATAATTTCTTTATTTCAGATGTTAGCAACGATTAGTGTTAGAGATGGCGGTTATTTCAAAACACCCATTTTGGTTATTTCCACCCTATAACCTGACCAATGTTTGGTTGAGATTTTTTTAAAGCTCTTTCGGTGATTTACCAAGGGGATAACGGTCCTGTAATATACACGCCTCCCAAAAATTTCCTTCCAAAATTCCTCCTCTCAATGAAGGATTTAAATATCCGATATTTCAGACACCTAATAAATGACTGCACCGGAATAATTTTCTTTGTGCTTTTTTTGATGGTGAAAGGCTGGGACTTCAGCAATTTAATGAAATGACATTTATACTGCCAAATAACCTGTGGTAGGTTACAAATCGCGGACGTTATAGGTCAATCAACCCATAAACTTCAGCGTGTGGAGGTGTGTATTATTTGTCCGATTGAACTAAAGTATTACATTTCAACGATCACCATAAAACGAAACCTTGCTGGTGACCTTTACTATTTAATACAGTGTTGCTAATATATTATTTAACTACATTAAATAAATTTTATTTTAATTGTAAAAATATTAATTCAGATTTTTCTAAAACCACCGCCCACTGAGTTAGTAGACCTGAATCTTTAATTTATTCATTAATAAAATTCATTGGCCGTTTTTTTAACTGGGTTTTGAGGGTTTAAAAAAATCGGGTTATAAGAGGACAAAATTACCGAAAAACTGGCTAATGAAGAAAAAATAAAGCGATTTTCGGTTTTAACCGGTGGTTTTCCTATCCTAATCAACCTCCTAAATACAATATTTAGAAAGGGTTGCTCTAGTTTTTGTGTTTTAGTGTATTTTTTTGGGAGGGGTTAAAAAAGAGAAACAAGAAAGAAATCCGTTCTGGGAAACTTTTTCACTTTAAACGTTTGTCTTACAGTGTGTAATATTTGCCTTGGATAATTTTATTTACAAGTCATAATAATATAAATAGTTATATTAACGTTCCGTTTTGAAGCAACACGGGGTCTATATTGGTACGGACATCGTAATTTTGAACCTCAGTCGATGACGAGGACGAGACGCCTGAGCTGGCATCCCTTCTTCAGACTTCCGTACCACACCAACGGATGACGTTTGGCCCCTAGTGTGATTTTTTGCGTGCAAAAGGCCCAATACACGACGATCTTCAGTGAATCGTTCGAACCTGAACCTCCGCCCTTAAGTCGAGACCTTACCAACTAGGCCATCGCGGCCTTTGCACAAACCATCAGAAAACCAACGTAAAAAAATAATATTTGCAAAGAAAGCATCTAACTGTTTTAGCAATGCCCACTGGACATCTGTTCATATGCCATACGCCCTATAGCTAATGAGTTTCATCTGTTGCAAATTGAAATGACTGATCTCTGTTTATATATATATATATACTATATAGAAGAGAGTATATATATATATATATAATATATATATATATATATATATATATATATATATATATATATATATATATATATATATATATATATATATATATATATATATCAAATGTCATGAAAATCAATCAATGTTGAAATTAAATGGAAAGATCATATATATATAAATATATAGTTTTTTAAACAATAAAATTTATTTTTTATTTTTTTTCTCTACTTTTCGTAGTTGTACCCATATCTCAAAGTATTGTTTGTTAATAAACCTACTTTATTAATATAAAAGAAATTTCGTTGTTTTTCTAAATTGGGCGAATTAAAAAACTCTATATACCAATAGATATTAGCTTTAAATACTAACACTTATCTCTCACCTAAATTGTTGTTATCTATAGCTTTGGTGGTTAATTTTTGTACTATTTTTTAAACGTTATTAAAAAAGGACCTTTCATAAAGCATAAAATTATGATAAAAGAGTGTAACTTTCACCACTTTTATTTTTAAGTATTTCATCGTATATTTAAATTTAAAGAATATAAAAATTTTTTCTTTAAGTAGATTTTTTAAATCGTTATATTCTGAAAATATTCATGTTTAAAGCTTAATTTTTGTTCAATTCATTTTGCTAACAACAATTTGTTTGAGCTACTCATTTGTTTCCAAATAAAAAAAAAGATGCTTGAAAGAAAATATATTTTTATTCGTAGAAAGTCCCCTCAATCTGGTATACTTTAAAAAAACATGCAAGGAAAGAAGTAAAATTTAAAGCAAGCCTAATAGCGTCGTCAAGGAGAAATAATAGATCTGGGAGACACTGCTTAGAAATCCTCGCCTTTCAATCCACCTACTATAAAACAAATATTCTCCTTTTCCTTCTCTCCCCACGCACCCGTCTAGCACTTCCAAAACCAAGGCCATCTGCATGCATCAATACATATTCTACCGAAAACGCGAAGCATTCAGCAAAGAGGAACAGATTCAAGCTGATATTTTTTATCAAGTTCATACAGTATCACTGGACCGAAAAACGAACAAGGTCGTTATAATCGAATATCGAGAGAAGTGATACCGAGTACCTGCGTTTCGGTCTGTATCATTTTCGCGTACCTTGATCTTCGTGTACCTGATGCAAAATATCAAGTTGATACAGTATCACCAACCCTATCGTCACGTAGACCAAAATGAAACAAAAATTTTCTTTACTCTTTTCGTCCAATTTCAACGTACTTTCAAACAGGAAGAGATACTTCAACCAATAAACAGACAGATGTCCACCTGTTGTCCTTGGGGAGAAAGAGAATTTAGGGGTAAGCTGACGTGATTTAACGCAAAAGAGAAATGGGGAAGAGGGAAGTCAAGGAGGAATTCAGTCCTCCAGGGTCGCACGGGTTTTTTTCTTCTGGTCATTATTTTCTCTGGTTGCTCCGTCCAAGAAATGTTACAATTACTATTTTTCAAAAAAAAGACCAAAAACGATAACCCTATTGAAAAGGCAAAAAATGACCATATAGCCAAAACCAGGAATATAAATGACTATATAAGCGGTGCGCTTTAACACTTGCTCCCTATTAGTTAGACGGATTTAGAAAACTGACTATATAGGTGCGTACACTTGCTCCCTTCCTATTAGACGGACTTTAGAAAACTGACTATACGTGACTATATAGCCGATTATTGAAATCTTTTAGTGAGATTTGTAAGAATCTGTTCAGAACACAACATTAAGAATAAAGAACACTTAAAAAATGTGCTACAAAAGAGGGGCAAAAATAAAATTCAGGTAACAAAACTCTTGTTAACCATTACTCATGCCGTTTAGAAGATGTTTTGAAAGAAAGGATATGCAACAAATCAATAGTTTATTTTATTATTATTTTTTAACGGATTTGACTGACTGTGTATTCAATTTGTGACTTAGAATTTGTAAATTTGACATAAGGTATATGTTAACAAAAATTTTATTAATCCTTTTTTCTTGTTTATAAGATCTATACGTTTCTTAATGTTTCTTTTATTATACTTTCGGCCTTTAGGCTTAAACGTGAGTTTAGTATAACATTTTTCTACCTTTATTGAAGAGAGAGAGAGTGATATATACTCACTTTTGTGAGCCACTGTAAAGTAGTGGATCTTGATGCCTA
This sequence comes from Araneus ventricosus, assembly GCA_013235015.1. Classification (NCBI taxonomy): domain Eukaryota; kingdom Metazoa; phylum Arthropoda; class Arachnida; order Araneae; family Araneidae; genus Araneus; species Araneus ventricosus. Next base: position 14,313 of record BGPR01015835.1, on the reverse strand, counting down.
GAGCTATGTGTAGCTAAAACAAACACTGGATAGCTCTTTTAGAAACATTAAAATTTATTTCAAACAAGCATAAATACAAAAAGGATACATATCTAGATTAATTTCTAACTATTACAAAGGGGTTTCGGATTTAGGCTTCTTGCATTCGTTCACCTCGCCGTTCCGCAGTTGAACCTGAATCTTTAGCGTCGGCGCCTTACCAACAAAGGTGGCGCTGCAAGCGCATTTGCTACATGTGTTTTAAATGTATCAGCATGGCAAAACTTGCACAGTATACAACTATGTGGGAGTGATGCATCATACTTCTCAGTCTTATTTAAAATGTGCAAAGAACTCTATTAGAAAAACACATCTTCTAAATTCAATGTTAAACGTTTCAAAGGAGAAATATAAATAAAATTAGGGGCTATTTGTTTACTCATAAGATATCAAAGAAGAAAAGTAATTTTTCAATATCCCATTTTCAAGAAAAGATGTAAGCAACAATGTTTTTAATTTGCATTCCTTTTTTAAAAAATCTTTCTAAAGAAGGCTCAACACAGAAGTGTGCAATGATTTCGTGAAGTTGGTGCACATTTCCCAAAAACCATTGTTATTAAGTAACCACTTTTTTTTATGAAAACTACTTTTTAAAATGAATAAAATTTAACTATTGTTGTCTTTACGCATACTAGATATTCATGAACAGTCGCCCATTGTGGCTGACTAGCAAAATTTTAATGGCAATCTCGATGATGGAATATGCGGAGCTTTAGTTCTGCTCTGGGCGGGAGTTACTTAAGCGAACGCAGCGCCCTCATATTTCTCTAATGAAAGCAAGCATTTTAATTCTGCTTTTTCATCGAACTTGAACACAAGATCGGCGCGATATTGTTGCCCGACGCCTTGGTGTCGAAGAAAATAAATTTCTATAGTTAGAATCTATAGAATTGATATTTTTTTAAAATATGCACTATGAAATCTCCATGAATGAAATGAAGAATAAAGACTAATATTAAGAGAGATTTTAAAAAAATAAGATATGTATAACATTATGTAGGAATAAATTACCTATATGTAAAGAAGTGTGCCTACTTAGGTGTTATTTGACCACAGTTGAAAATTACGAAGCCTATCATACTATAGCCTTTTTGCGGCTTCAAAACACGCAGTAATGCATTTGGTTCCTCTTTTCTTATAGGAATTTTCTATTGCAGGATTATTTTTAGAAGTTTTATCACTGCAGCCAGAAATATTTTTTGTTTATCAGTTCCTAGTAATATACTACGCCAGCGCCTAAATACTACAACAGATTTCAATATGTGCAGAATCGACTGATAAGTAATTTTAAAGAGGAGGAATGAAAAGTTATATAAGGTAAAAGGATGCTAAACAGATCTTTTAAGCTTATTTTAAAACTGACACAATTTCGCAATAATCACACTAGCAGAGGTGTTTGTTTTCATACAACCCAAACAAAACTAAAGCGGCAATGCATTTACATTCCTAACATATTCAGAGTGCATCCCTCCACTAGCGTCTCGATCCTAGAGGGCTCTGCTTGATTCCAGACCCTTTCCCAAGCGATTCCGAGTGTGTCCCTCCTTGTCAAACTTCCCCACCTACGAAAACTACTACTTGAGATGGATTCGCCCATAGCATAGGGAAAGACTCTGCGATCGAGACGCTAGTATATTACTTTTATTCTTTGATATTTACTGTGATTTTCGAAAGTTTAATCTACGAAAGTCATGGGTAAATATCCAGAAGTTCTCGAGTTGAAAATATGTAGGTTTAATAACTATTTCCGAATGTCTGATAGTACATCTTTTAATGAGTACCAGCACAAACAAGCGCTGCTGCTCAGACTGAGTGCTTTTGAATAGTTTGATTTAAAAACATGAATATTTAAAGCTAAATTAGCCGTGTGAAGTATCAGATACTGGTGAGAATAAGATATGAAAACTAGTGAAAGGTGACCGAATAATTGGAGGGTGTGTTCTGAAAAAAAATTACTAATTATGGCGGATTAAGGAGGTGTGACTATTTGGTTGTAGAGTTTCTGAATGTTTATTCAAGGTGAATTAAATTGATAACCGTCTTCTTTAATTCATAATGAAACTGAGAAATTTTTAATATTTTAAAAATTTATTTTCGTTTTTTGTAAATTAAATAATGAACTTCCGTCCCCCACCCCTTCTTTCTTGCTACTCCATAACCTTTTAAATTGCTCATCATATTGAATAATACTGCTGACAAAGTTTAAACTATTCCTAAAAACTTTATGTAATTCTTTATTTCATAGCTTTATTGCTCAATAATAATCTCCATGTTATAATTCTTTTATCCGTAAAAATAAGATTGAAAAATTTTCTTTTTAGAAATCGTAAGCTGGAGAATAGAACACACATTGAATGTCGCATTGAATTATTTTTTTATCTGGTGCATCAGTGATCACTTTTGTTATCTCGTACTATTGACAAGGGGAACATGCCGCGAGATTATCCAGACTGTCCATCTGGATGTCATGAAATGGTATGGTACTCGTACCACAGGTGGGGTTTTCGAAAATAATAACTTGTAGTTTTGTGAACAATAGACCTCGCGCCCTTTCCCCCCAAAAATCTAAGATATCTTCTTTAAAGGTTTATGCAACGTTGACATTCATTTTGGAGACAACATTTTTACAGGAACACCAGACGTCATAATTTGTCTCTCAAGGACGAACTTTCTTTATCCCCGTGAATTCACTATCTAATTTATAACTTGGTAGGTTACGTTTACGGTCTTACACCAAACAATGTACAATATTGAACATCTATATTATAAACAATATTTACTCATGTATTTACAAAACAAATACAATAACTTAATAAAGTTACATAAGATTGTAATGGAACAGACATTTAGTAAATTTTACATTGAAAGTGGAGGTAATTGTCAAAATTTTATAGCATGAACCATTTGGGTAGAATCGTAGGAAAACTATACTTTAGGAAAAAGAGAAATGCACGATTAGAGGGAACTAAACAGGAAAAAGCAACTCTCAACATGGAAAAACTCTCTCTCACACACACTATTTTCAATGCAAATCTTTATTTTTTATCACCATTTGCAAAATCACAATTAAATGTTTGATTTTTTTTCAGTATTAAAAAATTACACTCATATGTCTATTTTTATCAGTATTAACAAAATTACAATTAAATGTCTGCTTTTATCAGTATGAACAAAGTTATCATTAAATGTCTGCTGTTATTAGAATCTATATATATAATTCTGTTACGTGGCGACAGAAGGAGTCGAATTTCCTAATCACCGTTTGGCAACAGCTCGCAAGTTTATTTTGTTTACATTCGATTCGACGAATTTAGCTTGAGTTGATCTGAGATGACGAAATTTTTCAAAATGAGTTTAAGTCGAGCAGATAAATATCAATTATAAATCGAAATCGTCGAGAAAGAGAACTGTTGAACAACTGAAACTGTTGAGTAACCTTTCCTAAGACTATCCAATCTGAATGTACAAAATTGAGTGAAGCGTTTTTGTGTACGGAACAAAGTTTCCGAGCTATAGGAACATAGTTGACTACGACAGGATTCTGTTCTTTTATACAAGTAGCGAATATTTTTTTATCATTATTTCTGTGAAAAAAAAGCATGTTTAAAATTTTGGTGTCAAAAGCAAGAATTTTAGTTAACTCATCTTTCGAAAACTTAAATTTTCTGAGCTTTTAACACATAAATAACTACCCAGCGAGAAAAGTTATAACTTTCTTGGCTAAATAATTATTGCAGAGAGTGTGCATATATGTGACGAAGATTTTCTGAACAACAATTCATTGAAAAGTGTGGATATTTAGAAGTTTGTTGGAATGAAGTCAGGGCTAATGAAACTGCTGAAATTACTAAAACGCCCACCATCTTGAAACGGAATGAAAAAAGATTCAGACATAAATGTCGTTTTTCAAGACCTCAAAAAACCCCAATCTAAGAAAATCAAACAAAGCATTCGGTGGTGACTGCGTACAAACAAATTCACTGACAGAAGGTAGCAAAAGCACCGGAAGAAGAAATAAGTATCTTGATAAAATAATATGATAATCTATCATAATAATATAAGAATTGTGATAAATGCAAAACCACGTTACACAACTAACAGATAATCTTCGTCACATTCTAATAACTTGAACTGTTTTGTAGAGTCCCTGAAAAAATGTTCACTGAAAGAGAAAAAAAAATTATATGGAACGAAACAGTAATAAACAAATATAAGCATGAAAAACTATGATTTCTCTCGTTCTCCTTTTCTGAATGCGAATGATTCACACAAATCATTGATTTACTCAGAATTAACAAACTGAATATCCATATTTAGAAAATTAATGCCTGTTTTTATAGTATTATTAATATTAATTTTAAATGTTTGTTTTTATCAGTATTTGCAAAAACCTTCACTAAAAGGATTCAAATGTTTCTATGGTGCGAAAATAGCCGATGAGTCGCCAAACCGTTTAAATCAGTAAATCGCGCACCTTCTTAAAACGAATTCAAAAAATAAGAATAATTTAGGAACATTTCTGCCAAATTTGAAGAAAATCCAACAACGCGTTTGGCCGGGATTGCGGCACAAGCAAATTGGCAGACAGACAAAATGCTGAACGGCTGAATTAAAACGTAGACCTCGCTTCGCTCTGTAAACAATTTTGTTTGAATGAGTGCTAGATCAATAGAATGAATTTTCGCGGCGGCCCCTCCATGGGGAGTCCAGCCATTTGTTCAAGGAAGGAAGAGACTCCTATAAGCACAAGATATTTTTACGATATTCTGAATGCCACACATCATCTTAAAGATTTCAAATGAATATTGTAGAGCATCTTTTGCTAATAGGAACAGACCAGCGATACATTTTTTTACTGTTGGATAAAGATATCAAATTAATATTGTAGAGTAGCTTTTGTTAATAGGAACTGAACAGAAGTACTATTTTTCTGCTGGGGAAAGATTAATGTTCCTCGGTAGTTCGTTTTTCAACATTTTTACAGGTTGCAGCAAAACACCCAGAAAAACGACCATTTACAATTTCAGATACAATATTTTGTATACAATTTCAGATAGATATGGATAAAAAAGAAACTCATAAAGTGAAAAAAATACGACTTTAGGCGCGGGGATCGTGCGGGCTGAAATTGCGTTTTTCCTGCTCTAAGCGATGAGTAACTACCGCCGAAACTTCACTAAACCTTGCTTCTCAAAGGTCAATGAAGATATCTAGAAGGGCTGTAAATAATCGGCAATTAATTTCGAGGACAAACACAAAATACACCCGAGCTATCTGATACAGATAGCCCACACAAAACGGATAATTAAAAAAAATCAATAGAAATATGGAAGCTAAAAAAAATTAAAAAATCGTAAAAGCGTGAGGCGCAAAAAACTGTAGGAGAAGGATATAAAGCCGCATAGAGAATCATAAGAAAACAATAATTATAAATATGTGCATGATATATATAAGATTATAAAAATTAAAATACATTATAATGATATTACAAACACAATTTACTTAAAACGCATCTATCTGTGCCTAATTGTTTATAAAATCCATATTTTTGTTTAAAAAGGTTTTCTCTTTCTAAAAACTGTGAAAAAAGAATTTTTAAAAATAAAAAAATATGTTTTTTATTTATTATTATAATGATTAAATCCAAAAGTTCTTTAATAGAGGAAGACTATTTTTTCCATTTCGTGTGGAAAGGTTGGACGAAAACTATACAACTAACTTTTAATGCAAGTAAACTAGTTCTGAAGTTTTTTCAAAAGTTTAAATTGTTCAAATTTTGCGTTAATATAGGATTGAGTGCACTGAAATTAGAAAAATGTTCATTAGGTCCGAAGAAATTAGATCTTAGTTAATTCACAACGATCACCAATTGCTGGAGTTTTCTAATATATAAGAAAGGAAAGGAAGGACTCTTAATGTGAGATGAAAATCCTGGAAAAATAAACATATTACACTTGGTTTATTTCATACTTAGGTGAACACACAGTCATTTCGAGTTCCTAAATATAGACATCTGCTCTGGATGAACAAGTATCTCACGAATGACGCATATAAATATAACTGTTTTTACAGATTTTAAAAGATAAATAAGGGGTTTATAAGTGGTATAATATAAGGTGTTTGATTTCGAGGAAGAGTTCCTAACGCGGTACTGTTTTTCACTTGCTTGTTTAACATACTAAAGCGCTAGTCTAGCTTCTCCAAATTCTTTCTGTTCTCTAGTGAGAGCATAAATATGTAAGTACCAGCTTCTTATATAATATAAATTTCATAAAAATACATCATCATTAATTCCTCTCCTATAATGATAAGTTGCAAGGAAAATAATTGATATATTTTTAATATCTGCTAAAACATGGCAATCAGAGCATTATTTTCGTTTTTGTTCTAAAAACCTTCAGGTTTATATTACGATTCATAAACCATGTTTTCAATTATTATTGGAGCTTTACGTTCTTAAAGGTATAAAAAAATCGAAACACATTTTAAGTAAAGCTAGCAAATAAATCGAAGTAAATTGTTTTGTGGCTCAGCGTTAGAAGGTAAGGCTATTTGCAAATTGGATTTATTAAAGAATATTAATTTTTTAACATATTAATTTTTTAACCACACAATTTTTCAAGCACGTATAATTTTTGTAACTATTTTAAGCAATTTCTTCTATCTTTAATGAAAGAGAAGTTAACATGATTGTCTATTTTAAAAGCACTTCCCAAAGTTCACTAAAATCCCGTTGACTAAGATTGTGAAATTTCTTATAACAACAAATAAGTGCAAAACCACCCATATTTTCATAATTCTTTTGAAATGCCTTTTTTTTTTTTGCACCACCGTATTTTCTTCTTTTTCTGAAAAATACATATTTTTTAATTCACTTATTGCTCATAGATAGTTTTTGTGCTTAATAAATTAAATCAAACAACGAAAAAAATGTATCCTAAATTAAGCACCAAATAAAATGTTCTAGTAAAATTTGATATCAAAAATTATGCAAGTGAAATGGGACAAATATTTGTGTTGAAATCATTGAAACAACATTTTAAAGAAACACTCTTCAATATTTTGGAATAATATTATTAGCATAATATTCATCCATTTGTCGTGAAGAAAATATAATTTTTTGCTTTCGAAAATCCATGAAATAGACTACATGGATTAAGAAACTATCTAAAATGAAATGACGATATATACACATTGGATGAATGAAGTTCTGGTGTATATTATCCCACCTTCGGTGACCAGCAGTTCGCCCGCAATAATAATAACTTATGTGACTATGATCGCTATTTGGATAAATAAATTGGCGAATAAGCTGTTGTAGAGACTGAGGAACTCTGCCAAAGTTGAATTTTGCGATACATCTTGAAAATGGAAAGTGGCAGGCGAGAATTGATGACATATTTCGGGATCATAAGCTTTCATATGTCATACAAATATTCGAAATCGGTCCAGTGGTTGCGCCTGGGGAACTGTCTGATGGATTATTTGCCATAGAGAAAGTGCAATGGAGTAGTTCTTTTTTTATTATTATTTCTCTGGAAAATAGAGTGGGGTGGGGGCAGGCGACCGTTGATGCCATATCTACACGTCGTAAGCTTTCATGTGAAATAAAAAATTGTAGGTCCAGTGGTTGCGGATGTGGTTTTGATGGTTTTTCCCCTACAGAAAATATACAGTGGAGAAATGTTTTTTCGATTTCTCTTCGAAAATGAGGGTGGGATTCTCTGGGGAGCGAATAGCACATATGTGTACTTATTTTATTTAAGTGGATTTTTTAAAATAACAGACGAAGATGACAGTGTAAGGTTTACTTTTTTCATTGTATTGGTTGATTCTAGGTTCCATAGCAAATATTTTCCGCCTAGAGTGTAAAATTAACGACCCTTTTTCATTGCAAGTAACTTCGCATATGTAGGGGGTCCAAATATCGCCCACCACTGTTTCTTCTTGATTTTAAGTGGTATATGGTGGCCACTAACGGAACTAGAAAGCTTCCCACTTCCGTAGCTGTTTGAGGAAACAGTTTGAACCTGTGTTGATTTTTCTTTTTACTGGGAATTTATGCTGATTTTCATTTTTACTTTCTCGTATACAAAGAGAAGGTATTGTAATCGTCAAAAAATTCGAACTCGAGATTTTGACGAATCTCTACGTTTTAGACTCCCATGAGTCCGAAAAATACAATTTTGGAATTATGTCTGTCTGCGTGTCTGTGAGCACGTTAACTCGAAATCTATTACAGATACAGGGATGAAATTTGGCATGTGATCTTTACTCATAATTTGTAGGTTTCTATCAAATTTTGGACAAAATCCGTCAACGGGAAATCTGTCTGTCTGCGTGCATGTGAACACTATAACTTAAGAACTTGAATAGTTAGATGGATACGATTTTGTACAGTTTTATCATCATGGATGTATGTCCGCATCAAATTTTGAGCCAAATACGCCAAAGGGTTGATTGTTGGTCGGTCTGTATAATCGCAAATTTTTAATCCAATAACTTCTTAACAAAATTATAAAATTATATAGATAAATGGCATTTAGTATGTGGCCTTCTTACCTTAATTGTAGATTTGTGTCCAATGTTTGTGTGAATGGGTTTGAAAAAAGGCGTTCAAATTGCAAATTTCGTTTTCTGTATCTTACACCTAGCCTTATTGGTAATTACGCCGGCTTCTAAAACCACTTCCTTGTTGCACGACCTTCGGAAGAAAATCGTGGTATGACGTTTCGCTTAATTTTTTTCTCCACTGCGTTAGGGATTTTAACTTATTTTTTTCTTTACATGTGTTAGGCGTATATGAGAAAGTTTAGGGGAGACCACTCCCGTTGGTTTTTAGTATAATCAGTAAAGTTCAAGTCGTAATATTATACCATTTCAGGATGTGATAGTGACTGCAATTGGCTACATTTTTGTGTAATTTGTTTTTTGGATTGCGATCCGATTCCGGAGGGGGATGCCGCCATGTTTGAGGGTTGTTCCTAATATCGTCCACTTGGGTATTCCCATTATAGCTCTAGACCGTTGAGGGGCACTGTATTAAAAAAAAATTTTAAAAATGCATGGTTGATGTCCTATCACTGACAATGCTCCTAAGTTGTTTTTTATTTTAATGTTTTATTCAGGAGAAATGTGTTAAAAGAATTCTTTAACTGTATTCCTAAAGTACAAAAAAACTGTCTTGTATTACTTTCAATTTTGTTGTGCCTTAACTTTCATGTTTAATAAAGAATGCATGGGATCATATCATGAGTTACAATTTATTTCAGTCCATTTTAGATATAGGAGAGGTTAGAAACACCTTGTTCAGTAGGAAAAATTCTCAGGTCGCAAGAAAAAGTTTAGGACAGGTTTGGATGATGTTTTTGTCCAGATAATAGATTGAAGCAATTTATAGACAAATTGCGTATGAATTAGCCCTCTGATTGAAATAATGGATTAGGTGGGCGATATTTGTGCCCTCTACCTTACAGAAACTAATTATGTATTTCGGGGAAACACCTATTTATGCAACATTCTCTAAACAAAATAAAAAACCTCATACTGTAGAAGCATTAGAAAGAGACTTGTATAATCTTTAAAACACACGCTCAATAACAGTTTTAAAAAAATCCAGCCTTCATTATTTCAACGAATACTTACTTTTATTAAAAATGGAAAAACAAATAAATCAACATGTATTATTATTATATTGTAAATATTTTGCGGTGTAGTAACTATCCCAATCCTAATTTTACTGTATATTTTCATATTCATTCTGTTTCGATTTCTTTGCATTTATGTAAATTTAAATTTGTGTTAGTATCGATATTGTATTCCTATTGTGGCATTTTCTAAGAGTTTTTCTAAATTTTTCTTACAAAGTTCTTATTCTCATGTTTTATTTTCTTCATCAATGTTATTTATTCAAACTCCTCTACTGCTTTGACTTCTATGCTACTTTTGATTTCTAACTTTTTAGAATTCAAAATTGTTAAAACATCTAAGTTCGCATTATGTTCTTTTAATATTATATTTTCTTCAAATTATGTTAATCAAATTATAAGAGGTTTTTTTTTTTATCTTTAAATAACATTTTTCTGCGTAGCTGCAACTTTCGCCGCTCAAGAACTTACAACATCGGGCACATAAACCGTGAAAAAAACGAGGAAAAAATATTTTTAACCATTATTTTGCACATAGGTTGCGAAATCGTGCGTCGACCACCAGACATCCTCTCACATATCGGCGGTTTACCGACAAAATCCAAATTATTTACATTCTTTTTTAAAAATTTTTATTACGTGCACAATGATTGAACTAGTGGCACTGCTCTTCTTAGTAAAAATTTTTATCCTGCATGCCAGATTTTTCCGACCGTGGCGGAACGCCTCCTCCGCCCCCTTTAGCTACGCCACTGACAAAGTTTCACGTCTAACTAATGTGACGTCCCGTCTATGGATTACCTTTTCAGTTGTCCCAAGCACAGGTTCGGGACACCGAAATGTCCCGTTCTCAGAAGAGAGGAGCCCATACCTACAATTTAAAAAAATCAATAAAAAAAATTCGAGCGTAGTGCCGAGGGGTGTCTCACATATATGTAATACTTTGTTGCATAGCAAAAATAAGTGACGGTATGAAATATCGGAGATGTTTTAACCGAAAGTCGTTGGGTGGAATTTTTCAAACACTTGCACACCAATATTTTGAATCATACTATCTTTCGTAAAAGTATTGAATTTAATCTATGTCTGCCCGGAACTAATGCACACGTGTACATAGGATCTATTCTCTTCTAAATAAGGTGTGGACGTGCGAAAGAACACAGTTGTAGGTTGCAATACTTAAAGGAATGTTAATCACCGAAGAAAATTTTAATAATTTTAAAAATGTATTCTTCAGAAAAATATAAGAGTACATAAATTATTTATATTCACATGTGCATTCTTGTTCTTTCCACTAATAAATAAGAAAGGAAAAAATACGCGGTTTCTTGAATACACGTTCTATTACCTAAAATTTAGTAGATGCCCTGTTTTCAGGAGAAGAATAAATAATCACTTTACGCAAACTCATCCAAACGACACGAGTTCTCTTCTTGATGAATGAGAATTCTGGTTCCGAGTTCGGGGTATGCGTGGGGATAAAGCCCCTCCCACTCTAGTGACGTCAGCCCGTTTTTGTGTAGCGTCATTCGAAATGGATACTGCCAAGAGAAAGGAAGTGGAAGAGAAGAATTGTTCGGCATGCGCTGTTGTTAGGCGACCGTCCTTTAGCACATTTCGAGTGTCATCTACTCTGTAATACCCTATTCTTGATTCCTCCCGAGGGATTTCGGAACCCATTCAGAAAGCGAAACATCCGCGTGAAGCAGTCTAGCTTCGCTGTCATCTCTTAGGGGAGATAGTTTTATGAGCGCCCAATTAAACGGTCTCTTAAGAGACGGAAAAATAATGGCCCCTTTGTATTATGGGATAAAAGCAGCTCAAGTGGTTTTGTATAAATAAATTCTAAGTGTTTATTTATGGCTTATTTATTTCTTTTGGATATGTTTGAAATTTTGATATTGTTGCCTTTGAAAATAAGAGGTAATGGAAGTTATAAAATATTTAACTTTATTTAATTTTGAACCGTTTGATGTTTGAAAATAAGAGGTAATGGAAGTTATAAAATATTTAATTAGATTTTTATTTTATCTTAATTATTTGCAAGTGAATAAAGGTTGCAATAATGAGAAGGAAATTCTAAGTGTGTGTTGATGGCTTATTTATTGGTGTTAGAGATGTGGGAGTTTTTTAATTAATATAAAATAGCCAATTTAAAACTGAAGATAATAATGGGGAATTTTACTTTTAGGAATGTATTGTGAAACAATCTGCATATTATGAATTTAATTATCCGGAAATAATATTTTCTTCATTGCTTGCTTGATTTTAATCTAGAAAAAATACTTGTAGAGAACCTCAAATGCTCCATGAAGCAGTATAGGTGAATCATAAATGTTCAGGTAATTGAAAACCAAAGAAATTAATTGTAGAAGTTTTTAAATGAGATATTCATATTTAATTTAGAATTGTAGGACTTAGTATAAATATCGTGCAGTGAAATACTTTACGAATAAAAATTTCATCGTTTTTCTTAAACCTTTGAAATAAAATTAAATAAGTTATTAAAAGAGACTGTATGTAAAATGTTCAAAAATATCCTATAAATAGAATGTTTGGGTACGTATACAGTTTGATTCTATATGTGCAATTGAGAACTAATTATCTGAAAGCGAATCAGTAAGCGTTTAAAATTTATTTTAGAATAATATCTTATTCCGTTTGATCTATTTTAATTATCATTGAAAACTTGCTGATGAACTCATCAACTCGTTTATCAAATACTATTCCACAAATGCTTATACATATTTTATATCTAATTCCATTTTATAACTGTATAGAATTTTATTTGTACTTTTCAAATCTTTGCATAATAGATATATATTTGTTAAATATACAAGTATATGATGTTTAGAGTATGCTGAGAAAACACATGCTATAGAATTGGTTAATGTCATTCTAAATATTTTTTTTAATTTTGTAAATTACAAAACTGTACTGTATTACTTATGTTTTTGTATTAATTACATATAATTATACAAAATGAGAGACGAAAGAAGAGTCTGATGAAGAAATTTTATTTAGCTTTTATATATATATTAACTTATATATTTCAGTATGATTACACTTCAAATGACTTTCATTACTCTCTCTACGCGATGTTTCATTTAACTTTATGAATTTGTAAATGATCCTAATTAAGTGTGTAGGTATTTTTCTGATCAGTCACACAAACACTAAAAAGAAGAGAATTGAATCAGGATAATTGCAGTAAAAACCGAGATATATGAGAGAGCTTCTGTTGTCGCCGAAACAATCAGTGATGGGGAAGGAAATATGAGTATGAAGGACAACTATATTTGTGCCAAGAGGTTCAAACTACATAGAGAACAAGATAAGAAGAGCTTTGCTGCTGGCCGAGGAGGTCAGACAACAAAGAACGAATGAAAATTAAAGACAGGTGCTGCTGCAAAAAACTGTTTAATTAACTTTAAAGTGTTATAAGTACCTAGCCTTGAAAATATTTTTATCCCGAACAACGTTGGTATATCAACTACTCATTAGCACAGAAATATTATATAATATTTGCATAATGTTATAAAATATTATGAACACCGAATACCGTAACAAAGTATTGTATTGTATGTATCAGTATTTTCGAGATACAAAATTTTCACAAATAATATAAAAACTATGTTTTTTAAAAAAATCTTCATTTTAACTCAGGATATTACTCGATTGGAGGTTTTATTTCAAAAAACTCCACTGCAACAATTATTCTTTAAGGTGCTGAATATTATATCATACTAAACAATACAATGCATGCAATATTTTAATTTCTATATTTTTCGGCGTTTATTAGTATTTTAAGGTGAAGTTATTCTTACAGTCGACAGATAGCAGCATGATGATACTGAAACACTTCATTTATCAACGTTGAATCATATGTCCGAAAAAATATGTTACAAAATGTTCATTTAAATAATAATGTTTACACCGTCATTTTGTTTTACTGTATATAAATGGTGGGCCGGACTCAGCTAAGGAAGTTAACCATAAAACAGTTCTCACATATGGATTATCTATTGTTCTGTGGGAAAAATATTAAGTGTTATTCTCATCGTAAAAATATGCACGTGATTATTGTTGCGAATCTTGTATTTGATTTTCAATCAATTGTGTAATTATAAATGTTAAAGGCGTCTCGTAATACAATGAAAGAGGAACAAATAAATTTCAAAATTATTTTAAAACCTCTCAAACATCTTACTATAATTACTTTTAAAACTTATTTCCTTAATGTATTAAATTAGCAAACTTAAAGAGCTAAATTTGCTTTCTCTTTGACTTCTAATTTCATTTTGAACTCGAAATTGTAATGCTAAAAGATAATTTAATTAAAAAGACTATTCAGTATTAATTGTTAATGTGCATAAAATTTCTTAGAGATCCAAACTTTGTAACAACAGTTT